>VOPJ01008848.1:0-41430 GCA_014673585.1 Semibalanus balanoides | reverse complement strand
GACAGTAATAGGGTTAAGGCAGGTCGAGCAGGATTCGTTAATGAGGAACAAGGTCCGGCAACAATGGCATTTGCCTGGGCCCCGTTCACGACCACCTGCGGTTCGGCGGTTTCCAGCAGGCTCTAGCCACGCCCCTGTCCTCATGCGTCACCACAGACAGGCGTCTCTTGAACACTGAATGGCGGTTGCTTCGTTCCAACCGCCGAGCCGCCGCCAACCGCAGCCGTGTGACGTCATACCTTTCGCCCATCCCCACTTTTAGTCACCCTTCCCGGCTTCCAACCACTGCTGACCGCCGAACCGCAGTCAGCCGCAGGTCCGTGAATAGGCCTCTGAACATTTGTATGCAGGTAATTACACTTGTAAAAGTATATGTGATGACTGAGTCCCCTCCATGCGCAACATATATGCGTGACCACTGAATGGCGGTTGCTTCGTTCCAACCGCCGAAGCGAATGCAAGTACCGTGCACAAAACACACTGAGCATTTCACACAATTGGTGAATGGTGGCTACATGCCACGATCGAGCCGACGCAGAAATTCGAACACTATCGAAGCCGATGAATCAAACACTAAACAACATTGTTGGAACGATTCACAAATAAACTGACTATGACTATGACTATGACTATATGCGGGCAATGAGGTAAGGGAGCGGGATACAAAATAGCCGAAGTGACCTAAGCACACACATTTCTGGGATGATGAAGATGAAGATGATATGATGATGGCTAATGGATATCTACACCAGCTGCTTTGGGGCTTCTGTGGGAGGGGACCGCTGTGCGTGTTCATCTTGTTTTTGTAAACAAATAATGACATGGGGGGCGGGTAGCGCCCGACGCCCTGCAAAATAATCCTAACATGCCTAGAGGTGACCAACATTGGACAATGGCTTCATTAAGCCCGCTCTAAACTGATTCCAAGCTTATACCTGCAGTCTGCCAACACTGGGCAAAGGCGACAAAGTTCGGTCGAAATAACCTGCAAACTTGCAAAATTATTTACTTCACCACGCGCCGTAACTTGTAACGAAGGCGATTCAGAACTTTGGAAGTTACCCAGCGTTGGAATTCTGGCTGCTTTCTGGTCTGGTATTTTGCTCTTTTCAGTGAGATACCCCCGTCCCGGCCTCAGCCTTTCGGGTTCAGGTCACGCTGTCGCCGCCTACACCAGTTGAGGTCCAAACCTTGTGCACAAATGAGTTAAATTTTGGATACAATAATTGTTATATTCTGCACTACAGAATGTAAATGGGTATATTTAGCAGGGTAAATAATTGTTACTTGAATGTATGTATTATATTTAATAATATAAGCACATTCTTAAGTCCAGAATCTAACTTATGTGTGCACAAAGTTTGCACCTCCACTGGGGAATGCAGCGGCATCATGACCCGGGCGTTAGCTGGACCCGGAAGGCTGAGGTCGAATCGGGGTAACTCACTGAAGAGGGCAAAATATCGGACCAGAAAGCGCCATAATTCCAACGTTGGGTCACTTACCAGTGCTTATGCAGAGTTCGGTGTACCTACTTGAGAACGGCGTCATAGCTTCACACCGAAGCTTTACAGGAAACAGTTCACCTTTTTTATAAATTTAGTCCGAATATTTTGTATGGATGGATTTCCGAGGTCAGGAGTCAGGACCCACGCTAAGCAGAGCTTGTTGCGCAGCCCTGACCCCACCACCCGATCGTACAAAATGCCTGTTGGTCGGCGAATTTAACGAACGTTGTACGTGCCCCGACATACCTGGACACGCGTCCGCCTCGCTCACTGACGATCACCATGACTTCAAGTGCGAACCGCTGCCACTGGCCAGCAGGCCCACCCAGTCAGGAGCGAAATCGCGATGGCCGGAGCGACTCGAACTTTCCCGTGGCTTGTCCAGCTACCGGGATAGGTCCACGTAAGCCCAGGTCGCTCTCCCGCTGAGCTAACGGGCTGGATCACCTTGTCAATGGGGTTTTGAGTTAAGATAGCCATGTTGTTCCCCATACTCGAAAATGTGTTATGAAGCTTTCACATCTTCATAGAAACCCCTTAATTAAATAATAAGTTATTCGTCACTATTATACTTCGCTACACATTCTTCATCCAATTAATTAATATTGAGTCCTACAAGTCAGTAACTGGGATACAAGGTCACTCCAGTCGCTGATTGTGTGTTTTTTTTTTCTGATTTGACGCAAAATAATGACGCACAGATGCCGTAAGACTTGGGGAAAGTGTTTGGATAAACAATGAAACTGATAGTGCTGGACAAGAGCATACTGCTTCAGTATGAAGTATCTCATTATTTTGATTGGATGAATGAACTTTGTGAGGTATTTATCGTGATTTTGATGTTTAAATCGTCTATAAAGACGTTTTTATTAGAAACAATCTGGTAGCGTGAGTGTAGCGTTCAGCGCTGGGCCCTGAACAATTCCGGACTCGCGTACGAATTGTGATTGCTTGTCCCACTCCCCGAACCCTGCTTCGGTAACAGTACCGCGTGCCGCTGTTTGATTGGCCGTCCGCTAGGAGTGATAGGAGCAGGCCGGCGAGACCGGAGCGCCAGTGACCTGACGAACGTGCATGCCCTTGTGTTACAGAATACAGACGGACGCCCCAGAGTACGGACAGTGAGTGACGGTGGTGGACACTACAAATTCTTAACGAAATCCAATAGTGACGAATACCTTCTTAGAGCAAGTACTGTGGTGGTTCTCAAAACGTTGTATTTTCCGGTATTTTCAACAAGTGCTTGGGCAAGTACTGTCTTGTATAGGTACGCCAAGATTCCTCACTAAATCGATGACGTTATGAAGACATTGCGTGCTTCGAAGCCAACTGATTTTGCATTATTCTGAGGTTAAAAATATCTAATTTTGACCAAAATAACTGGCAATATAATATATCAATAGCTTATTCCGCATAAATATATATTTGTATGGCTTACTAGTAAAATTATAGTTCATTTCTAGCTTCTCTTCATCATTTCTGAGCTTTTGAAGTGGGTTGTTTCCTTAAATGTCAGGGCCTAGGGGGATAGAAGTGTGAATAGCTGTGGAAGATCAGTGAAGTGTAGCAGGCTGGGGTATCATGTCTGATACTATACTATACAGGCTGGGGTGTAAGGCAGCCCCCATCAACATTTGGACGGTAACAAAGCTGCCACATTCACATGAGTCGGCCGACCTCAGGCTGGGGTGTAAGGCAGCCCCCATCAACATTTGGACGGTAACAAAGCTGCCACATTCACATGAGTCGGCCGACCTCTGACGTCAATTTCCGATGTCTGTCTTTAACGAAAGGACAAAGAATGATTGAAAAAAGACAAAAGATAAAAATATCGCCCGTATAGATGAGTTGAATTAGACCTAATATATTTTGAAAGAATTAACCCTCGCCCTACGGGAGCGTTTTTTACATTCGCCCTACGGGGGGGGGGCTGACAAGGCCCCCCTGCTAACTTCCAAACCAAGCAACATAGAGCAACACGAAAAAACAGCATGTTGCCTGATATGTGATGAATCCGATGGTATATATTTTTTGTTTCAGGTCAACGGGTGACCTTCCAGGTCAAGGGAATGACCCAAAATCGACAACATCCATAAATAGCTATTTTGCTCAGGCCGTTGTAATGATAAAAGTTATGAAAGTAAAATGATTTGGTTAGAGTCAAGTTGTTGGTGGTTGAATTAGCTATCTGCCCATATATCGATTTTTAGGTCTGGGTTAGTTATTGACCTCTTAGGTCACGGAAATCGTCACCATCGATGACAATTGCTATCCATGGTGATTAGCATTAGCAACCTCGACTCGATCAAGTCCAGAATAGCGATCAGAAAACCTCAAAATTAGAATATGATAAATGCAAGTAAAAAGACAAGTTCCTCCACCAGTTTAGGCTCCTGATTACACAAAAGGTATTCATTTTTTCGGATCTGGTGCATAAAAGCCAAAAAAGTGAATACAAAATGACGCCATGAGTTTCTTACACTAAGGAAGCCATCAATCAGTCAAAACTTAAGATATTGCTTTGAAATTTGGTTTGGGTATTGTTTATCATCTCATATTATGTTTATCTCTCATGTTTATCTCTCTCATACAAATTCCGGTTTTTCAATTAATTTTGGGGATTTTTTTTTTATACTTTTGGGGGGTCAATAAAACCCAGAGAATGGGAAAATTCCAAAATTGCCATTATTAGACCAAACGTCATTTTACGTCATGTCAGTTTAAAGTGTGCATTTTGCTTCACAACTCTATTTTCTATGATTTTTCAAACATTTATATTTTTACGAACATGACGTCATCAAAACGTTATTACCTCCAAAACTACTTGACGAATTTCAACGGAATTTCGACAGGATATGTATAACTGTTGTAAACTCAGCTACTGAAAGTTTCAGAAAGATGCACAGCATGTGTAAAAAGTTATTAAATAAAAACCTCTGGGGGGCCTGTCAGCCCCCCCCCCATAGCGCGATGGTTAAGCCACCCACGCACTGCAGAGGGGGGATGTCCGCCACCCATCAGATTCTTCAAGAGTAGCGGAAAAACGGCTCCGCGCAGCGCCGCCAAATTTCGCACAGCTGTTTGGCCATCAATCACCCACACTTTGCGAAAGTTTTGACTTCAGGTCATCTCAGGTCAGATCACAAGGTCACGTCAAGTGACCTTACTTCCAAAAATGTCTGTAGTCGTGCCGAAGCCAGTATTTTTCCGAAAGATTTGACACTTGCACGATTTCATAAGATTATCAGTACCTAAAATTCGTATATCTCAGATTTTTCGTATCAGTGCCCTAAGGTCAGGTCAATTTCCTGACCTCATTATAAGTAAACGGGACAACATACAAATGCTTCCTATTCCGATAATTTGCATTGGATCGGACCAATTATTTTAGAATCATGTTATGTTAGCTCATTATTGATGACCCAGGTGCAATTGTTGCTCAGTGATCTCTACAAGGTCATCTGAGGTCATCTGAGATTATCAGAATTGTTTTGCTAACACTCAATAGAATAAAGATAGAGACGATCGGATGACCCCAATATGTTTTTCTTTCTAGTAGAGGTTGTTTTTCCATTGGGTCTAGAGTGCAGGAATATTTCTTATCTTTGCACTCTTCTGAGATGCAAAGATCAAAAGGTTGAATGCTCGTTCAACGATAAAGTGAAATAGTGCGTTATCCTTGCATCTATCTTAGAAAGATAAGGTCACATGAGTTTCGACGTAATAAGCATTACTGAACGATGCTGGTATGTAGATGATTGTGATCGAGGCGTTTTTTTTTAATTACTGCACGAGCGAAGCGAGTGCAGTAATTTTGAAAAACGCCGAAATCACAAATATCTACATACACACTAGAGTTTAGTAAGTCTTTTCCGCTATGTCCCAGTGCGGTATGCCAGTGCATAATGTCGGTAAGAATAGCCACTAGCTCCCATCGCGCTAATGCTTTTTACATTGCTCGGCATATGGTAAAACCAAGTACTGAACTGGACTGAATTAAACTCTACTCAGCAAGATATATAATTCTTCATGTTCCTCTCGTGGAAGAAAGGAAATATTTTCCGCGCGTGTTCCTGACTTCGTCGCTCTCTCCTTCGTCGCTCGGTTTTTCAGTCACACGCTTGGAAAAGATATCCTTATCTTCCACTCGGAGCCATAAAGAATCCCCTTTGTCTCGTCCAGCCGCGTCGCCCCATATGAAACATGACCTACCTGGGTCACCAAATGACCTTAACCTGAGGTCAATTTTAACAGTTGGTCACCATTGATATGTTTCAAAGCGCCTTGACGAGACAAACACGATGGCGTCAACATTATTTCCCTTTCTTTGTTAGGTGAAATGTTATTCACGAAAAACAGCTTAGCCAAACGTAGTCTTGTTGACCCCTGATGACCTCTGAAGCCTAAGCTATTGACCTTATCTAAAATCTGAGGACATGTTATCAATTGGATTTTTGCAAGACTTTCCAATTATTTTTCCCGTTTAATCCTAGCTATCACAGTTTCCGAGATATTTGGGGGTTTCTGGAGCAAAGTCCTAAAACCGGAAAATCTGACCTTCAATGACCTCTGGTGACCTTAATTTTGACCTGACCTAAGAAGAAAGAAAAAAATGTACTTTCGATAGAACTTGTCTTGAGCTATCTAACGCCGTTTTCCGCTTGTCCCTACGTAGCGTAGTTTTATAGAATATCACGGGGGAGGTGGGCGGAAATCAATCCCCCCTGCAGTTCGTGTTCGGGCGCGAACCCCCTGCAGTGCGCGGGTTAAGCCATGGACACATCCTGAAAGCCTTCGCTAATTGTAACTTAGCATGAAGAAATACGTCCTATTCCTAGAAACAAGTCCTGCTACACTAGTCTATCAGGACTATCAAATTTGAGACACATTCCCCGCTGACCAAGAAACTTCTCGTTAAATCATTTGTCTCTACCATATACAACAATGTCTATGACAGCCTAGGCTAAGGCAGCTGTAACGTAACGCAAAATAAAGAATTCCAAATATCATAAATATTGACACTCGCATAGTTACAGGGATCAAACGAAGTCAGCATGACACTCCAGCCGGGTTGATTGCGAGTCGACAGAATGGTAGAGAAGCGCC
Organism: Semibalanus balanoides; assembly: GCA_014673585.1. NCBI lineage: Eukaryota > Metazoa > Arthropoda > Thecostraca > Balanomorpha > Balanidae > Semibalanus > Semibalanus balanoides. The sequence continues at coordinate 34,816 of VOPJ01008848.1, read as the reverse complement.
ACGTAGCCATGCTACGTAGGCATATCTCAGCGATTGAGATACAACACTGAACACACGTCAGCAAAGTGTCGTAGCGCTAAAACTGCCATCGCAAGTGACACGGGCAACACACCAAAAGGACCTATGTACAGTCGGTCTATTATGTATTTTCCCTTTTTTAGTTTCTAAAACTCATCTAATTTCACTTGTGTACATGAAGGACTGCTACAAGGGACCATGTGGTGCCTACCTAGGTAGGTACCACATGTTCCCTTAAATAAGTCCCTCATGTACACAGAAGTGAAATTAGATGAGTTTTAGAAACTAAAATAGGGAAGATACATAATAGACCGACTGTACATTGTGCACTGTACAGTGCAGTTCTGATTACTTCCTCCATATGTTCTGTCCATTTGGTATGTCTACTTCCTCGACACAACCGGCGCGTTGTCGGTGCTGCACGCAGTGGAATTCTATGCATGTATGCCCTCGCCCCAGATACCAGGGACGAGAGCTATAGTAATTGCATTGAATTCCGCCGCGTGCAGCACCGACAGACGCGCTTGTTGTGTCGAGGAAGTGGACAGTCTGCAGTCTGCACTGTACAGTCACGTAAATATCTTGTAAATATCTGTATGCAGCTCAACATTCCAGGTCCGGCCGGTGACACTCCCGGAGCTGGGCCTAGCGCTGGGGGAAATGAACAGCTCTAGAGCGGCAGGTTGTGACGGCGTGCAGCTGCAAATGGTCCGACAGTGTTTCGCGGTGGTTGGCCCCCATATATTGGACATTATAAATCACTCTATAGTCAAGGGAGATGTGCCAGAGGTGTGGAAACACGCGACGGTAATTCCCATCTGCAATTGTCTAGGGGACAAGGACATCAAAACCTAGTAATTAGACGCTTGGTAGATGTGTGAATGTGATCCTCAAGAAATCTAGCCGAAAGCCTCATGGGAGCTCAGCCCACCAACTTGAGCGGCTCAGTCACGACTCACATCTGTCACCACCCAACACGCATAGGTCGATAGTGTCATTCAACGGAACTGTCTCTCGACCTGATCTCCGTAATCCTCCTGAGAACAGAGATGCAGGTCTTTGAAATTTTGTGTGACGTCATGTGATCTGTCTAGGCTTTGATTCCACTCGACCGCAATTTGCTTCTGACCAAAGCTTAGCTGGTACGGATCTCTACTCACTGGTTTCAGGACTAATTTTCCCGAATAGAACCACATTGTCAGTGCGGTCCAGTACACCTCTGAAAACAGACCACGGAGTAGTCCAAGGTAGCAATCTCAGCCCTGTGATGTTCACACTGTTCATGAATGACATTGCGTGCCACCTTTCACCTCATGCCTCCATCGTATCTTTACGCCAGACGACACTCAAATTGTTTCACAGTGCCCCGCCCACACCTGCCGGTCTCACGAACCCAGACTAGAGTAAAGGACCGACCTGAAGAGTACTATCAAAGTGGTTCACTTCGAATGGGTTTGAAGGTGAAAACCCCTCGAAGACAGAAATAGTGCCTGTTCAGCACTCCTAAACCATATTGAAAAAATTCCTGACCTCACTCATCTTTTCGATGACATCACGTCAAAACCGTCTCGTGTATGAGAGTACTTGGCGTGTCAGCTAGATGAGGCGTTTGGAGTATTGAAACAACACACGGGTAGAGTGGTGCAGCGCTGCTACGGTACACTAAATTACTATCTCAAAAATCCGTGGATGCTGCCAAAGGAAGACCCTCATACGCCTGATAGAAATCTCTGGTCTTCTGCTCAGATAGTATTGCTTCCCTGCCTGGGCACCGCCACTCAAAAACCAGCGTCACCGGATACAAAAAGGGTTATTAATTTTGCCTGTGAATAGTCTTCAGAAAAAGAAAAGGTCAGACCACATCAGTGAAAGTCGCAAAACAGTTGGGATGGAGGATTTTGAACGCTGGTAAAGTACAGAGACAGCATGGCATGTATCAGCTCCTCCATCATCCCGATGGCACCAGAGGGCCCCAAAAGACACATACAGCCTCAGGTCTACATCAGCACTCGCACACACACGAGCAACATCACACGGCAGAGCATACAAACCGACCCGGTGCAGACTGAGTATGGACGAAAGCATGGTTTCCATCAAGGGGCTGTAGAACGTGGAGGGCGCTCCCAATGGCCAGTTGAAAAGGTGCCTGACTAAAGGCCTCGTTCAGGAAAACATGTAAAGTCGGTGTTATAGCTAGATTGAGATAGTGAGCGTGTTTTATATGATGGACCGCAAACAGTTGATTGTCTCTCTCACCATGTATTTTATGTCCAATCTCGCTCTGTTTATCTGGGAATTAGTTGTACGGACCAATGACTGTGAACTGTGCTGTATTGTACCTGACGCAACAGCGTAAAAGCCAACACTGTTGGATGCTGTTACGATTCGCGAAATAAATAAATAAATAAATAGTCAACTTCATCCACACCACCCGATGTCGATGCGCCCGGCGAACAAATCCTACGTGAAAACGGCTAGTAGCAGTCCTTTCAGTGCACTATTCGAATAAGCCCTCCATTTCTCTGGGGCGATGTTTGTTTTCGTCTGCAGGAAGCTAGCTTTGAAAGTAGGTATACTTAAAAAGCATTGCCTAAGCGCTCCCGTTTAATTAAATGTCAACATTGTCCATCGGTGCTGTCTGTCGGTGCTGCACGCAATGCAATATAATGGAACTATTTATGCACTCGTCCCTGATACCGGGGGGCGAGGGCTATAGTAATTGCATTGGATTCCACTGCGTCCAGCACCGACAGACAGAGGCAGAAACAGAGGTGGTGACGATGAAGTGGACGACAGAACATATGAACGTGACTGTATATTAGGGTGGGCCCCTGTTTCAACTTTTTGTTCTAATCATTGGGCGTCAGTCGGTTTCCAATGCATTTGGATGCGCTGATTCCGAATCTGGCATCAGAAATGCAATTTTCTGTTTTCTTTCGCCCGCGCATCTCAGTCGAAGAATTTACTAAAGCCAAAAATTCGCACATCTGGACTCATTGCCAACAATAGACAAGGATCGGTGGNCCAAGGAATATCTTTGTGTCACTTGGTTTTGTTACTGATGACACACCCTAATGTGTAGGTATTTGTTAGCTATGCATGTGGCAGTTGAATAATTTGTTAATGTACCTATTTTCAACTTTTTTGCGTTGATAGGATTAAATTTTGGTGACTTTGGCAGCATTCGCAAATTGTAATTTGTAATATAAAGTTTATAAGTAAGACCCCTGCGAGCCTTAGGTTCATATATAGTTATTGATGTTTTATATTGTCGTGGCTTTAAACATAAGGAGACCAAAGTTATAAACATAACACAGTCAACAGCAGAAAGGCTTGTGTGCCAGGTCAAGTCCTCGGTGTTTTCGATACAAATAGTGTAAATTTGCACGATGAGCGGCGATCATTTCGAAACAAGACGAAAGAGACCCGCAAACAGCTACAAGTGGTGGCATGCAGCCTTCCTCGTGTCCAATTACCAAAAGACTAAAGTGTTTGGGATGATCATGCAAATAAGGTTAGAGACGATGCATTAGTCACGCTCCTAACGTGTCCGTTAAGCAATACATCGAGCAAGCAGGGGCATAGCTTCTCCAGAATAGCTGGGGTGGGGGCTGAGCTGGAAAAATCGCTTAAAGCAATATCAAAATCCACAAAATTCATATTTCTCCCGGATTTGACCTACTTTCTCTTCAAAGTTTGGGGGGCTGAAGCTCCAGTTGAGGGAGGAGCTGAAGCCCTCCATTTGAATGAGAGCCTACACCCCTGCGAGCAAGTGACTCGGAAAGTGCTCGCAATTGGGGAAAGGGCCTCAATCACTTCAAAGGAAAATAACCCTCTGCGGGTGAAGGTGGCAATCACCAAAACTGTGAAACCGAAAAGGTAAGACCGTGTGGAAGGACGAGAAAGCGGAACAAGCACGAGCAACAGCGTCTACAGTTTCATATGAAATCTTCATATGGACAATATTTAAAGTCAATGAAGTCCTGGACACCCAGAAGACGTGACGTTTCCGTTGACCAGCGAATGGAGCGCCGCCGCTTCATAGACAGGTTAGATCATGTCACCACTGATCGCTGGAACAGACACGCCATCAGGAGGATGCGAACAAACGTGATATCTAACAACCTCACGACGAGACAAAGCGACGCACAGCCGTCACCAGCAGTACAGGTAACTCGGCCGTACAGGTAACTCGGCGTTGCGGCAGCCACAACCATCAGCGTTATGGCTGCTGCCGACCTAAGGGCTGAGGCCATTGCCGCTCATAACGCTACTATCACTGCTGACGTCTGTCGCTCTGACGTAGATGCATTTGACGCAGCTACCCCAGCCCCGGACAGCTTACTGGCGCTTAACAGGTCGCCTCAGCCACCGTCGTCACTATTCTAGCCGTCGTCAGGGCTGGCGAGATGCTGAAGAAGTCGCCCCAGCCACTGCCGCCGCTACTCCAGTCGCCGTCCGGGCTGGCGATGCTGAAGAAAGTCGCCCAGCCACTGCCGCCGCTACTCCAGTCGCCGTCCGGGCTGGCGATGCTGAAGAAGTCGCACCAGTCGCCGCCGCCGCTACTCCAGCCGTCGTCCGGGCTGGCGAGATGCTGAAGAAGTCGCCCCAGCCGCCGCCGCCACTATTCTAGCCGCCGTCCGGGCTAGCGATGCTGAAGAAGTCGCCCCAGCCGCCGCCGCCACTATTATAGCCGCCGTCCGGGCTGGCGATGCTGAAGAACTCGCCCCAGCCACTGCCGCCGCTACTCCAGTTGCCGTCCGGGCTGGCAATGCTGAAGAAGTCGCACCAGCCACTGCCACCACTACTCCAGCCGTCAGTCAGCCTGGTGATGATGTAGGGGGCAAGGGACTAGTGGTGCCAATCGGTGCAAACTTTTTCGGAAATCCGAATTTGTCGACACGCGATCTTGTGATTTCGGACGGACAAAGCCATTTCTTTGGACACTTCTTCGACATCCAATGCCCAGGGAAGTCCTTGTCGTGACAAAATTCACTTTATCTTTTATAAATCAATTAATATTGTTATGTATTGAGGTGCACTTTTTCAAGGCTTGTGGCTACCCGGCCCCGCCCGACCCCTTAACTACCCCCCACTACCCGACTTTACCATGTATCGCTGGCCAGCAACCGCTGCGAAACACGCAAATCAATTTGCTACTGTTTTAGAAGTTTTAAGATAAAAAACAACATTGGTAATAATGAAAATACAACTTTGTAATAACGCCATAAAGCTATACAAACTCATAAGACACTAAAAGCAAGCTAACCCAAATCATACATTTATTCATTAAACTAAAGAGCGTAAATGGATCGTGAAAAAAAACCTGGAACCACGTTGGGTCAAAAGATATAGGCATGACTAACTCATGGCTCATGGTAGCCTCACCAGTCACAAACAAAGTAGTATAGTATTCCCACAAAATAAGCCAATATCAAATTGAGGTGTGCCGTGCATAAATGGTGTAAAAATAGAGCAAAAAAAACAAGCCATTTCTTTTTCAAGAAAACAAGGAAGCAGGGTTCCAGGCCATTTTCTATCTCTGATTTGCAAACTAATCAATAAATTCTTCCTTCTGGAAAATATTGAAAACATGGTTTAGCGTAAAAAGGTAAAAGAGGTTGCCTAATGCCCACGCATTTCAACATACATTGACAATTGATTAAATGGTCTATTGATTCAAGCCTTTCAAAAAATGCATCTGAGCTTAAAATGATTGAAATTTATGTCTTGTGTTCAAAGGTACACCCGCCAACATGACAGACCGCATGCAATGATCAACCTATGGATCGACGCATCCAGTAAAAACAACCAAGCCTGAAGTGCAATGCGTAATAACACCTCGATTTACAACGTTCTCTGATGCGTCACAATGGGCGTTGTGTTGCTGGACAGTCAGCTGAATGGAAGTAATAAAAATGGTGTTTATAGAATAAATTAAACGGAAAAACAAATAAACAGCGAAACAAGACAAAGATTTGCTTTTAGCATCTTGTTCATACTTTTGGTTAACAAGGAAACATTGTTTTTAATAATTTATCTTTACACCCAAATCAAGTATATCTAGTTTAAATATATTTTTGCTAAAGTTCCTGACTTCCAGTCTGCAAACACTTTGTGGTGGTTCTTTAGAAATGCGCACAAATATGGACGAGTGTGTAACGCCTGCTCCTTCTTTAAATATGTGGCTGTAATGTCATTGCCTAACGTCATGAAGAAGAATCTGATCAACACATTATTGTACGAGTAAGTAGAAACGGTTAATCCGTCTCATGTGCGCCAAACTTGTTATATCATGTATCTTTCATAGGAAGATTATATGAAGTGGAAAGGTTGTTTATGGGGCTGTGTGGGTGGTTGTTGCTGTTATTTCATAATTTTGTAGGTCAGGCCAAGATTTTCGTAGATTGGTGATAATTTGGACGCCATAACTTGCTGCCTTTCACATCTGCGCCCAATATGTATTTCATGTTTCATAACGTTTTGTGCATAGGCCCTTTCGAAGGAACATGAAACGTCAAGTGAAGTGTGGCCATTGTTGTTGAAGTGGTGGTGTTGTTGATCATATTTCGGAAATGGGTGATTAACAGTTATTATTTGGTTAGATTAGATTCATAGATGCTTGACTGTTGAGTCACGATTTCTTGATCTATCAAGCTTTTGAATCGCATCCAAAATTCAAGGAAAACTTATGTCTGAAAGTAGATGCGTATCAATGTAGGCTATTAAGGTAATGAAGGTTTTTTCTTCTCCAGGGATCTCAACATTTATCAATGTGATTTAGTCATGGTCCGAACCTCTGTTCTGTATATAAATGGATATTTGATTGACTTGTGGCTTTCAATATCCTAACTGTTGCGTTATTTAACACAAATGCCTATATTTTTGTATATATTTGGGAATGATGCACTTGAATATTTCACATTCCGTATCATACATTTGTTCTGCATCTCGGACAAATTTCCGGACCAGCAAATGATATTCGGACAGTTTCCGGACCGGACAGCTGGCCATGGTCTTGGACATCGGTCGGACATTGGACAAATATTTTCTGAAACTGGCACCACTACAAGGGACCGCCCCAGCCGCCGCGCCGCGCCGCCCCAGACTAGCCAACCGCAGTTGAAGAGACCCAGCTCCAGCCTCGCAAGCGCTATCCCACCAGAGGCCTTCGTAATTGCGCTGAAGAGGCCGCCCCAGCCACCGTCCCCGCTTCTACAGCCGAACAAGCTCGTCTTTCGTTGAAACCAAAAACACCGGAGGCTACAATAGATGCGTTTAATCCTCCTAGAACTCCAGAGAGAACGATCAAACGGTTTGAAAGGCGCGCTGGTACATGGTCTTGTAAGTCTAGTTAAACTGGCTCGCTTCACCACAGCACGGTGCACAATAATTCAAGTGCAGATAATTAGTTTGGGCACCAAACAATGTTAGCGAAAATTATAGATCCTCGTGTAAACTCAACAATAGCCGTTTTCACGATGGCTTATTTTGCGCGAAATGTTTTAAAACATTTTAAAATGTTTTAAATTGTTTCAGTGGTAGCCGCTTTCACGATGGGCTAATTTGCGAGAAATGTTTTAACCCTCGCCGTATGGGACCGTAGGGCGAGGGTTAAAACATTTTTTCCGCCAATTAAGTCCATCGTGAAAGCGGCTACTACTAGAACATTTTAAAAATTGTTTTAAAACATTTCGCGCAAAAACAACCCATCGTGAAAACGGCCTAAAACCTTCTCACCAAACAACTTTGTGTTTGTGAATACGTCCCTGCCTAATCGTACGATACGGAGTCCGGACGGCACGGCAGCCAGCTTAATAAGTTGCATCACCTAACAGCGATTCTCTGTGGGCCAGTATTTAGACTTTCGACCTTCGGCTCGAACTCAAATTGCAACCGAACGAGAACAGACAGCAGAGTGGTAGTGACAGTTATATTGGTTAGTTATGTCTAATGAACTGATAGTGATTACCATAAATTGTTAACACCAGCAAATCTTATCACGTGACCTCAATGAGTCCATATTTGATTTTTGGGGTTTAAGAAAATCTTCGATTGAGTTGCGCGGGCGACAGAAATAAGAAATTTGAATTTATGATGCCAGATTCGGATCAGCACAATTCCAAATACATTTGGAAACGCAACTGACGCTCCAATGTTTAGGACAAATAGTTGCCAGAAACGGCCCGCAACCTATATATATAATAGTATATATTTATATATATTATATATATATATATATATGTATTTATATATATATATATATTATGATATAATGTCAAAACGTGTCTGCTTCTTATATATAATATTATATATAATATATAATATATATATATATTTACTTGATGCATCATTAGCCTTACAAAAAAAAACTTCAGTCACGGACGCTTTGTTTACTGTTCTGCGTAGCAGGTTCATTGTTCATTGGGGGAGGGGCGGCAAATTCCCTCCCCCATGCAGTGACTGCTGACTCCCTCCCCAGTGACCAAATTTTGTCCCCTAGTAGGAGCGAAATTCGTAGGTAACATACGGTTGTACGGTATGTTAATATAAGCGTCACTAAAGCATGCTTACAACTTAAAACCAATCATACGCCGTTTACAGCTAACTAGCGCAGATTTGAGATCTTGAGACGTGCTTGCTTGCGTGCATGAGATGACCACCAAATAACTTTTAGGTAGCCCGTAGCACCAACGGCACAGTGGTTAATCGAGCGACATGAAACTCATGGCACGTCATGAGGTCATTAGGGACTACATTAGTCTTGTACCTCGGATTTTCTATATCGGTGACCGAAGGTCAAGTTATAATCGTGTGCTTTTTAATGTAACCCTATGGGGAAAATAACAGGAACGCATATTTGTCACTTGGAAATGGATAGATATACGAGTAGTTCATGTTTGCTCTAGTTACTAGTTTTGGGCATGTCAGACCACTGACCAAGACCGGGCCCCTCCCTCGGAACTGGCCTGTGTCACTAGAACAGGCCCGTATCAACAATTTGCCAGGATCTAGCTTGCCCTGTTATGGCCGGGCTCTTGTCCAACCGGGCTCGCATCACGCCGCTCTGCCAGCACAGTTATCCTGCCTTGATTGCACTCTACCAGGAACGGGTCCCTACCAGTAACGGGCCCGTATCAATAATATGCAGGGACCGGGTACTGTTGTGACTTGTGACCACTGGGCACCAGGGTTCTACTATTTTTTGTTGGTGTAAAAGTACATATCTTCACAATGGAAGAGTACCAAAATATCCTGATGGTACGCCAAAAATAATGAATATGTATTTATTAATGATGAAAAATGATCAACTACCAATCTTATTTCCCTAGTTAAAAACAGATTTTCTTTTCAACAAACACATTTATTATTTAAACAATAAATATTCATGAGGAGTACAAAAATACATTTTTACTCCAGTCAAAATTTAGGAGTACAACATTTTTTGGTGGCCTAAAAGCCAACAAACATAAACTTTCCCAACACTGCTGGGCACTGACCACTGGTCACTGCCGAGGAGCTAGTCAGTGACGAGTTCCTCGTCCTCGTCCTAACCAGGCCCCGTATCACGCCTTTGCCAGCACCGGGACCCTGTCTCGATCAGACTTGCCCAAGACCAGGCCACTTCCAGAAAGGGGCCCGTATCAAGAATATGCAAGGACCGGGCCCTGTTGTGACTGGGCCCTGGTCCTGACTAGGCCCTCGTCATGACCGGGCCCCATATCACGCCTTAGCCAGCATCAGGCCCCTGCCTCGTTCAGGCCTGGCCAAGACCGGACCCCTTCTAGAAACGGGCCCGTATCAAGAATATGCAAGGATCGGGCCCTTGTCCTGACCGGGCCCTGTATCACGCTTTTGCCAACCCCGGGCCCCTGCCTCGATTGGACCTGACCAAGATCGGACCCCTACCAGAAACGGGTCTTTATCAAGAATGTCCAAGGACCGGGCCCTGTTGTGACTTGTGACCGGGCTCTCGCCCAACCAGGCCCCATGCCATGCAACTTCTGCCAGCACCGGGCCCCTGCCTTCGATCAGGCCCCTGACCAAGGAACCGGGCCCCTATCAGAAACGGGCCCGCATCAAGGGATTATGCCAAGGATCGGGGCCCTGTTGTGACCTGGTCCTAGTCCTGACCGGGCCCCATATCACGCAAGTTGCCAGCACTGGGCCCCTGCCTCGATCAGACCTGACCAAGTCCGGGTCCCTGCCAGGTATGGACCAGAATACGGGTACTTGTTATGTGTACCCCTCCTAAATTTTGGGGGTCAGCTGACCCCTTTGAACCCCCTGCGCGCGCCACTGCGAGACTTTTGTCCGGACCGGTTTTGTTTGGTTTGTGGACCAAGCATCGTATCCTGTTGGGATCATGGTGCTTATTGGAACTCTCACACTGTTCCAAGAGTTATTATATGGGGGCCGGTCGACTGTTTCAGCGGCTCGCCCAGGGATTTGACTCTGGGTCACCGGCACAGAAGACAGGAATCCTGTCCTGACCGGGCCTGAAATGACCGGGCCCTCGTCCTAACCGGCCCTTATGTCACGCCTTTGCCAGCACCGGGTCGTTTCCTCGATCGGGCCTGACTAAGACCAGACCCTGCCAGGTATGGACCAGAAAACGGGCCCTTTTGATGCGTGCTCTTCATAAACTTCGGGGGAGAGTCAGCTGACCCTTTAGACCCCCCTCCCCCTTTGCGTGCGCCACTGCAGCAGACCTCGCACTATATTCAGGCGTCATAGCAATCTTAGTCTCAGTACCTACACTACCTACAATCAATACTGTCGCAGCAGTTTATTATTCCTGACAGCGATCCACTGCCGACACCACTCATACAGGGAAGCCGAGTCCCCTAAAGCAAGCCATCCCCAGATCCCACGAGGCAGGGGGAGATCTGTTAAAGATTCCTAACCTCGGCTGCCAGTGTCGCCGACACTTTCCACTTTTTCCTGCGTGCGGGCCTCCGCTCTTTGTCCGGCGCTCGCGTGCTTTTTTGCGTGCGGACGCCGCGAGTCGTTTTTCCCTTTTTTGCGTGTCTGGTTTTTTGCTCGTGACGAGGCGGCGGCGCCGCCGCCGCCACCGCGGACGCAGTATTACTTCGCTCCGAGCGTCGCCGTGTGTGGACCTGCCGACGCGAGTGCTCGAACGTGGCGCGCTTCCCGTGCGGTGCAGCGTGTGCGGCGGTTGCGGCTCGTTCGCGGCGGTTGCGGCGCGGTGGCGGCGGTTGCAGCGCAGTGACGTCACGTTGCAGCGGCGTGGCGGTGAACTGTAGTGTAGACGTCGGCCATGGGCCTCGCGACGGCCAGCCAGCCGTCCGCACGCACAGACTGTACACTGGGTGCACCATGCCGCGGCCGCTCATGGCAGCACGCAGGTGAACGCCGTCCGACTGCCGGCGCGGCAGGGCGACGTTGCAACTAGCTCTCCGCGCGTCGCTGTACGCTACTGCAGCCGGCCGCAGCCGACTCGGTTGCAGCAGCAGGCGGCGGCCCGAGTCCGTGCAGGCCGCGCGCAAAGCCGCGCTGTGCAACGCCCATGCGGCCGTGACGTCATCGGTGCTGCGATCGACAGCCTCGCCGTGGGGATGTGACTTGCGCTTCCACCTCACAACACACCCGGTGAGTCGATTTCCTCGCATGCCCCTCGCCTGCGACCCCCAGCGCCCCGTCGCCCACCGCCCTCATGGCACCCCTTTCCCTGCGCCGCCTGGCGCTTGCCGTGCGTCGCCCCCCCCCTCCCTCCCCGCGCGCCGTCGCCGACCGCCCGTCCATGAGGGGGAGGGGCAGGGAGGGGGAGGGTGGCGCGAGCATGGCCGACGCGTCGTCGACGCCCGCCGCTAGAGGCGCTGTCGGCGTTTTTTGCGTAACTCCCATGGCATGGTGGCAAAGGGTTTTGAAAAGGCTCCGGCGCAGACGGGCGACAGTGGTGCGTGCGGACGAAGGCGGCGGCGCAGCGACCGCGTATCTGCCATGCATGTGTGGTGCGTGAGAGCCCGGCGGCGACTGCTCGCAGAGTCGGTCCGTGTCTGTGGGTGTGGGTGTGCTGGGTAGGCGGCGGTAGCAGCGCCGGCGGTGCAGGCGGAGGCGAGACTATTTGTGGAGTGGCTGCGACGATCATGGATCGTGGATCGGTGACCTCGGCAGCTAATCGGTGACCTCGGCAGCTAAGTGTCACACGATTGGGAGGGGGACGAGGGCGGTAGCTGGGGAGATAAAGGGGCGAGGTCACTGGTGGGGGGTGAACCCTCTGAGCCCCGTGAGTCCGTCCTAGATGCACGCACGAACCGCCACCTCGCTGTTGCTAGGCGGCGAGACAATACGTGGGGTGACCCTGAACTTGAAAGCTGTGTTTGCCGGGGAGGGGTCGAGAATGGGGTCCGATTGGGAGCTGTCGGGAGAGAGGTGTGACCCCTCCCAGAGCCAGATCACCACTGATTCGAGCACAGTCCGGCTCTGCCGTGGGCGTCGTGCCCGCCGGGCATATCCGCTGGCCCGGCTTTAGAAGGAAAACGGACGCAATGCAAGGTCACAGAAACCTGCAGCTCTGACTGCTAGGAGAGGCCAGCGACAGTCGATTGAATGGTGGCGTTCTGAATTCATGGGCGTAGGAGCCGGGGGGGGGGCAGGGGAGGCAACTGCCCCCAACATTTTCGGATTTTAACTTTACGCCCATGGACGTTGCATGGAAAGAATCGACTTCAAAGTGCCTTTTGCCCCCCTCCCCCCGCCCAACTTCAAATGAATTCCTACGCCCCTGTCTGAATTAGTATGCAATGGCAAGGAGTTGTAATGGTAATGGACAATGGTACTGATTTACTCTGTCCTTACTTAGCGAAGTTTACACACCATGCTTTTGCATTCGTAATGTGCCCATTTCATGCCGCGTTGGCCGTTCTAAATTTGTGTGGTGTGGTGCTTAGTGCCTACTGCTTTCACATGGGCTCCACCACTTGGGGAACACTGAACAGGGCGACGCGACCTCCCTAAATTCGTAGGATTCTGCCATTATGTCTGGACGTTGCATGAACCTTTATAACGATGACGACAATTTTTTTAGTTGACGATGACGTCACTGCGCTCTCAGTATGAACACTAACGGGAAATGCGATGCTGATCCTTCTTGGGCTTCAGTAAAAGGTATGAGTGATCCCCTATTTATTTAACTTGTTTTAAGTTATCTTATTGATGCAAGGACGATGGCACTAGCATTGCTACAAGGAGGTTGACGCATATTAGGTATTAGGTATTAACATACTGAGGAGTGTTCTGTGTTCTGGTTAAAAGTACCTATGCATTAAAGTACCCCTTTCTTTCCAATTTGTGACCTTTTCCTATTTTTTCCAAGTATGGTTTGCAATATCAATATCATACTATTATCCCATTTATACTCTGTTGCTAAACTTGGAGATTAATACTAATATATTACGTATAACCAGGAACATTTCACTAGCAATATGCTCCAAGCGGCTAACGTAGAGAATATAGCAATCTAAAATGAAAATTAGATAATGTCTCTTCTTTCAAAACATTGCCTGAGACAGTCCAGGGGTGTGGAATCTATATTCTCTGAGTGGGCTCTCGAGCTGAGTACTGGACACCCCCAAAAATTGTTTCAATCGGTACTATCATTACGACCTCCCAGCCGCATCGTGCTTCGCTACCCACTATAGGCCTAATGTGGATGTTGATTCAGTGGTGTCGTATCAAAGAGGGGGGTCCTACGGTCCCTAGCCCCCCCCCCTTGGGACTGTTCTGGGCCCCCTGTTCGCCGGGCCTTCGTTGCGTCCGTTTTTCAAATCAGATTGGCCTGGCACAAACAGCGGTCCGTTCTTCTCTTGTAACTATCATAACCCTAGGAGGCAGAAAACGGACTAACTACTCCAAAACCTCCTCTTCATACAACTTAACAAAGCAAAGGAATTCTACAGTAGTCTGCAACGCGGACGAGTCCACTCATGGCACAAGAAGCGAGGATCCCTTTGCAGTCTTCCAGTCCCCCTTAGGCCTGGCAAAGGGCCCTATCAGGCCAAAATGCAGGGCACCTCGGGTCAGGCTGTGACAACGAGCCCTCTCCGGCTGCAATGGCCCCTCCTCCGGATCCGTGGCAAGGACCCTCCCGGCCTTTGGCAAGGACCCTCCTGCCATGCCACACTGACCCTTCTCCGCAGTAGCACAGTGGCAAGAGCACAATCTCTTCAGTCTTGGCAAGTCGTACATTTCCTCAGGGCCTGATGACGCAACGGCGCTCTCCCGCCTGGCAAGGACCCTCTCCGGCCTGTGCGAAGGACCTCTCCGGCCTGGCAAGACCTCTCCGGCCTGGCAAGTGCTCCCTCTCCGTGCCTGGCAAGGGACCGTCTCTTTCGCCTGGCAAGGGACCCTCTCTCGGGCTCTGCGCAAGTCTCCCATCTCACGCGGAACTCAGAGAGCTCCCTACATACTGAGTCTTTTGTATACTTCACGTCCATACGTGTGTGGAAACGCATCTTTCATTGTTATCACCTGCCAAAACTCAACGAGAATATCACTACTTCATACAAAAGTATGTATGACAAGCATTTCTTCTCCAAAACAGTATATGGCAAGTGATATATATTGAAATTTGTAACCACACTTTACTTTTCTTCGACGTTTTTTCGGCACAGCAAAGCAACAGCAACTGCATAACAAGCAGGGATAAATATCGCCCCCCACCCTCCAAGGGATCTATGTGAGTCATGTCGTCTTCTCAACATTGCTAAGTAGACAGTTTATATATACTATTTGAAGAGCGATAATGCTAATCTCAATATAATACATAGCAACCTCATGTTGCTGTGTGTCCGCCTTTCCTGTAATACAGTTGTTTGCCGGACGTTGTATCATTGATCCTCATTTTTCAAAATACATGACCTGGCGTCTTCTCTTTCGAATGCATTCACTGCAAACTATAAACTCATACGACCTTCCTACTCAAATTGGCACCACACGAGACAAGCCATGTTAGCAAGGAACTAGTCCTTATGAAAACACGTTTGTGCTATACAGTTCAATGATGACTTAAATAAGAGTACATCATGAAATAAATTGAGAAAACAAAACTTGGTGCATCATAACGCTGATGAACCTAAACATGATTAACTTTCCGCTTGCGTTCGCTCTCAATCGATGACAAGTGCATAGCATAGTAACTTATCACTTACATTAATGGGTGGGATTAGACCCATTCCATTAATGGTTAGGTTGTGGGAGGTGAGCAGCCAGGGAGAAGGCACAGGGGGCACGTGCTCCCCGCATTGGGCCGACTCCCACACTAAATAGTTATCAGTGACGTCCCTGTTTGAGGCCATTTAGGATCCCTGCAAAATATATTGGCCTAAATCCGAGGAGACATATTTTGTTTTGTTTTGGGGGGCTTTGCCGAGGGAGCCCCTGGGGATACTATAACCCCCCTTGCCGAAGGTCTGGCTGCGCCACTAAGTGGGGGCAGTAGCGCAGTCAGACGTTCAAAAAGGGTGTGGGGGGGCAAGCCAGTCATGGTGGGCCCCTTGAAATATATCCCTGGATATAAAAGCTCTGCGGGTTTCGCCCACTTTATTTTACCAGGCGCAATTAAACAAATGTATTCATCAACTTATTATTTTTTGACAGACTCTAATGGCCCCTTGACAGACTCGAAAAGTCCCTGACCAGACTCAATTGGCCCCTGTACATGCTCGAGAGGCGCCTGTTTTTTTGTGAGGGGCTGGGTGGGCTCAATAGCCCCTGGACATGTTCGAGAAGCCCTTGTACAGGCGTTTGGACCCCCAAGTGGGCTCAATGGGCTCCTGGACATGCCCCATAGACCCCCTGGGTTAGCTTCGAAAATCCTTCATTGTCTCCGAGTGCCCTTGACATGCACCAGAGTGACCGCTCGCCTGGTTTGAGGGCTCCTCTGTAGCTTTTTTGAAAGTCATTTACCTAATGCAATTGGTGTCTGGGAGAATCTCGGTGGACCCCTTGCCACCCTGAAGGGGGAATTGCCCCTTTCGCCCCCCTTTGGCTGCACTACTGAGTGGGGGTATAGGTGACAATTATTTTCACCCATTGTAAGATAGCCCAATTTGTCGCCCATTGTATTGTTAAGATATCACCCATACCCTAACACTGCCCGGCTTCTTAAGCCCTGTCTCTGAAATCGCACGCTTGCCTCGTCTGTTTCGGAATGGCCTTGAACACTCGTCGCGCACACGAAACTTTTACTCAACTCTGAAAAAGTCTGTTAAGTCTCGAATTGCAAGCGAATAGCGTGATGGTTGCGGAAAGCCGTGAAAACAACGGAACAGGCCTTCGCGGGGCGCAATTTTTACGGCATATGGACGTTAGTGTCAGCAAAAAAAGTGTCAAATGGCGTGACTGCTGACATCGCAGCGCGTGGCGAGTCCAGCGGTGTGACCATGGTGAAGCTGATGTTGCTGGTATAATGGCGTACTCACGCTGGTGCCGAATCTTCGGTCAGCAATTCATGTCCGTAACGGTCTGCCTGACTGTCGACTGACCTGTTGTCAGTCGTATTCGCAATCTTCTGAGTTCTGCCCACAATCTGCTGTCCGCACTGTTATGTCCGCACTATTCTGTCCGCAATCTGATGTCCGCAATAATCTGTCCGCACTATTCTATCAGCAATCTTCTGTCCGGATATTCTCTCAACAATATTTTCCCCCGCAGTCTCTGTCGGCATCATCGTCGGTTCGAATCCTGCGTTCGCAGTCTGCTGTCGTTATCTTCTGTCCGCAAACACAGGCAGCGGCCAGTTTAGTTCCTATTCAGTTGAGGGGGCTTCAGCCTATCCCCCCAACTTGGCTTCAGCTCCCCCAACTTGGACGAGAAAGTGGGTCAAATCCGGGGAGAAATATGTATTTGTGTGGATTTGAATGGTACTTTAAGCGACTTTTCCCAGCTCAGCCCCCCCCCGCCCCCCCACTTGTTTGAAGAAGTTACCCCTTTGGGCAGCGTGCAGGGGAAGAAGCACGCAACACGATCCTGCTTTCCAGCGTTATAATGAGTTAAGGCGGCTTCTGCTTTGCAGAGCAAGTTCGGCATATTGCACTCGCCATTCGCCATATTTGCAAAAGTGGTGTGGTACTTCGTGATGTGTAAATGCTGCTGAACCATTGTTGCACCGCAGGGGAAGTCACTTCTTCCCGTTGTTGACTGAACCAGCGAACATGGCCGCAAGTCAGTTGTGGCAGTCTCCAAGGACATACAGTATCTCCGCTGGGCGCTAACCACTATTACAACACACGGAATGCCGCTAGCCATTGGGGGATCCAGTATGTGGGGAGGGGGGCAAAGAGGGTATGCCCTAAACCACCTGAAATCTGCGCAAAATTGAATAATTTCCTGATATACAAGACAACTTTTTGACCAAGGAAAGTTGGTTTTACATCAGCTATCAATGCATAAGCCAACGAAATCAGATGAATTTTCAGAATTGTGAAAGTTTCAGGGCCTATTTAAACATGCTAACTGCAGGAGGATTTGCACTCGCAGTACATTGAAATTCCCCCAGTGGACGCAAAAATCACCTGCAATCGATGGTAAAAACGCATTTGCTCAACGTTTCTTCGCGTCGACGACCCGATGCCACCCCCCGGTCAACGACTTTTCGCTGACGAAATTGAGCACAAATTATCCCTTAAACTCAAAGCCTAGAATCTATATCCGTCAGTGGAAATCCCCACCAGTGAGAGTTCCTTAGAAAATGTATTTCAAAGAAGTTTTGTCATTTGTCCCCCCCCCAAAAGGACGTTCTGGATCCCTCTTTCTCGCTAGCTGCGCTGAGCCAGCCACAACGGCCATTGCGCAAGCGTCTCGCCTCCATGATAATAATCGAGAATCTATCAGGAACAACTCTAGCTAAGAGCTAACCCATGAAACCTCACCTCAAACCAACTAAATCGCAGATAAACTCGACAATTCTGCTGACTCACACCAGATGGCTGACTAGAACTGTAGCAGGATCATGTCTCACATTTCCTCCCATCATCAAACGGAATCCACACTTCGCCTCGCTTCCCACTCTGTGCGATGCTTGTTTCCTTGAGATGCTATCAGTGCATACCTCTATTCGAAACTAATAGCTAAAAATGTATCGCTAACGGTGCCAAATGCGGCTGTCGTTTGTCATAGGACACCTGAGTAACAGAGCCTTCAGGGTAAAGTCACGCACCCACGTGGTTGCGATGACGATGACGATGATTTTGGCGATTGACATGTTACGTGGCGTTGAGCTTGGCGGTTTTGGCGGAAAGCCGTCACAGTTTGGCTGATGTTTGGCAGTTTCTGATGACCGCTTGACGTTGGCCAGATATGCGCGGTCCCCTATGGAAGTCACATAGCTGGTACAGGTTTGCCTAGTGGTTACGTCATTCCCAGGCCTCTTGAGTATGTATTCAAGCTGAGTTGAGTTTAATTTAGTTTAGTTTTGTTAAGTTTAGTTTAGTTTAGTTTAGTTCAGTTTAGTTTAGTTTAGTTTAGTTTAGTTAAGTTAAGTTTAGTTTAGTTAAGTTTAGTTTAGTTTAGTTTAGTTTAGTTTGGTTTAGTTTAGTTTAGTTTAGTTTAGTTAAGTTAAGTTTAGTTGAGTGAGTGAGTGAGTGAGTGAGTGAGTGAGTGAGTGAGTGAGTGAGTGAGTGAGTGAGTGAGTGAGTGAGTGAGTGAGTGAGTGAGTGAGTGAGTTGACTTAGACGAACTCAGTTGGAGATGCCAGTCGATAATTGCAATGTTCAACTCAACTGAATGGGTGCCTCTAAAATAGGGTCCTAGGATTGGTTTGGAGCTTGGGTGCGGAGTGGAAATTTCTTACTAAAATTAATAATAAAGTGTCGAAATTAAATTAAAACCATATGTTCAGATTTACAAATGACTATTTACCCGCTTACCATAAATATATTAACATTAGTAGTATACGCCAATAGTATTACCTTTGCTAATTATTATCTGTCTTTCCCAACTCAGACTATCCCTATCATTACAACCATAAATCAGTCTCAGAATTCAAATTATTATCCAATACATTTTAAAATGAGTGAAAACTAGCATGAAAACTTGGGAAAAGTAGTGAAAAATTGTAATAATAGGGTGTGGTTTCCCCCTAACTTACAATGCCAGGACTCTGTCCTAAAATATCTACACGATTTGCCCTAGGCGTCTGTAGTTGGTTAGCTCAATTGGTAATGCATAAACCATATCAGTTTCCATCGTTTTCCGTTTTTGCCGGGTTCTAATTGGTTGCATTTGGCCTCAGGGCACGCATTCTTTTTTGCATTGCTAGACCATGCCAGCTAGTAAGTACCAAGCGAATAAGCAGAAGATCCATACATGGATACATTTGTATGTGCATGTATATGGATGTCAATTCAATCACCAATGGACTGACACCATCGCTATTACCTGTATCTATATTTTGCATAGTAATTTTAGTGTGGTGCCTTTAGAAGAATACCGTTGTAGAGGGTGGATATCAACATGTATGCTGAAACTAAAGAAAGGCCATGGACGTAGCCAGGGGGCCACGGGGGCCATCCCCCTGAGCAAAATACATTCACACTAGATAGAATGGGATTATCTGAAAACCCGACCCTACCCCCCCCCCAATTCCCCCATCCCCGGTCAGCAGCATATGGTTGAAGAGCAAAATCTGATTTTTTCCGTCCCCCCCCCTGATAAAAATCCTGGCTACGTGCCTGGGCATTGGATACATCAATCGCGCCGTCTACTGTCACTACTGCCTTCTAGCTTGTTCATTTGCCTGCTATTTTGTACGTGACACACTAGCAATGTATTGAAAGGTTTCTGCAGATGACGAAATGTGTTAGACAAGCCATACGCTATGGTCAAACGTGTTAGCAACAGTGCAATGAAGGTGCATATAGTGATACAAAGTGGGCATATTGATAACCTTCGTGACTTGTCAACACATGTGTATTATTACAACGGGCTAATTGAGCCGTTCAGAAACGCATTTATCAGTATTGAAATCCACTTTGTACTTAAACGATGACTTGTATGTGCTATCAAATTCCGTGTTCTACAAATGCCACCAACTCAACGTTTCTATTCACTTTGTACTTATTCAAATATATATTCTTATTCTATCCACTTTGCCTTGGTGCCTTATTCAGGTGAATGTAACCCATAGGGTCTTACTTTCAGGCCAGCAGTTATGATCAATGTGCAATATTTCAGTTGGACAAACCTGCTGCATTTATCACCCATGCATTACCAACTCGTCATGTCTGTTGCTAAGCAGTTAATTTTCTGGAATCCTCTCTCCCATTGTTAACGTGTTAACGTCCCGGGTTTCAGCGTTCTGTGTGAACTGTTAACGCCGCTGTGCTGCAGCAAATGGCCCCACCACTCGCTGAACATGAGAACGAATCATAGAGTTACATTTTTTATAACACGCTAGCTGCTCAGACTGACGATCGTAAACTTATGCGCCATTAACTTGCGGTAGGCCTTCGCTGCTGAAAACGCTAATTTAGTGCATTTATGCTACACAGTCTCGCACAGTCTCGCACTTTTAATGATATTCAATTACAGCTGTTTCCTCGAAATACCCAGGAAACGTTCACGTTCCACGTTCACGTTCCTCGTGTCCGCGGCACGTGAAATCTCACGTTTGCGAGATGTCTTTACTTGGAACGTGTCTGGCATTGCTTGACTTATTAGCTTGTTTGATTTGCATATTTATTTGCATATTTGTTGAAGTGACACTGCTCCAAGCCTGGTAACTCAAAGTTACTGAGGGATTATTGTTATTATTAGTGAAAAAAGTGCATCTGCTTCAAACTTTGTACGTTAAGTAACATTGTAGTATGGGTGGTAACTGGTATCATGTTACTCGATGCGATTCAGATATTAATATAAATATGGAGACTTGCTAGTGCTGGGAAGTGATTGTGAAAAATGAAACGATGACGTATACAAACTTCTGGGTGACTGAAGTATGTGAGCCAGCAAAGAAGGAAATACATATTTGCATGGACCTATAAGTGAATACACATGTACATTGTACATGCATTTATACATGTAGGTTTGAAGTTATGAGCACAATCACTCAAATATTGAAATTCAACCATTATCTGCATACGACTGTTTTTACCAGCAGCTCGTCTTCTCAACGCTACGGCCTCGAAAATAGCTCGCGGATATTTCAACCTGGGAACCTTATATCACATTTGCATTTGTAATTGAACGATGCTGCGAAATTGACATGGTAAATGTGACGTGTTCCGTTTTCTTTTACGTTTTGGCATTGTTCCATATTAAAAAGGTGATACAAAATATAACGAAGCATTTCACGTCATGTCAAGACAATCCGTTTCGCTCTTTATATAAACGTGTTAACATATATATTTAGGACGAACGCTTTCCAATCACGGTAAAAATACCTTCCCGATTATACAGCCAAGCCTCTTGCTGTCACCTGAGTGTATTGACTGCAGGTACTTCTTAGTGCAGGAACGTGACCAATATTGTGCATTCACGATTTGTGACCGGGTTGCAAAAGCGGTGGAGCTATACAGGCCGATCAATTAAGTAACGGATACTGCGTCTTGGTATGCATGTATGTACTTACATTGTATATGTATATTGTATAATAATTATTGTTAGGCGCCATACCGGCACGATTTAACATTCACGATTAACCAACAGCTTAGCAGAATGAAAAATAATTTGGAGACCTTTGTGTATTTGTAAACTTCCCATTGACGATTTTGTTCCTCAAATAATTCAACTATATTGATAAAGAAATCGTAAAAACGTTTGAGAATTATAATAAGCTACAAGATACATTTTGTGTATGTCATGGCATTCCTGGTTTTACTCTGTTGTGGATGATAGGCTCATCGTGTAGATAAAATCGTAACTGAACTTTTATTTTGACGGGACATAGATTACCGGTCTCTTGACGAGCATTAGCAACTCACACAGTGTGTCGTTCAACATTGTCGTTAACATTTAATTGTATCTGCATTGTCATAGTTTGCATTGCATTGCTTTATCTTACGATTGGCTTGCAGACTGGCACCCTATTCACACATTTCGATCGCATTGAAAGTCATGAAGTGTGGAATGTCAGACTCGTTGCAATGTACTTGTCATATTCTTGTTTCATGTCACGCCTGACGCCAACTATGAAGCATAGCAGCAGTA
This sequence comes from Semibalanus balanoides, assembly GCA_014673585.1. Taxonomy (NCBI): domain Eukaryota; kingdom Metazoa; phylum Arthropoda; class Thecostraca; order Balanomorpha; family Balanidae; genus Semibalanus; species Semibalanus balanoides. The sequence goes on along the minus strand of VOPJ01008848.1, from coordinate 12,628 downwards.
GTACTAGTGACTTTGTGGTAATGTAGCATGTTACTCATTGTTTTATTTAATATTGGTGTCTCTTTCCCCAACCTTCTCTCTCTATTTCTGGATTTCCCCTTCTACCCCCTTTACCACACCCCCTTCCCTACCCCCTTTCCCCCTCTCCCGATCTTCTCCGTCCCTTTCCCCCTCTCCCCTTCCCCCTTTCTCCTTTTCTTCCCTTTCTCCCTTTCTCCCTTTCTCCCTTTCTCCCTTTCTCCCTTTCTCCCTTTCTCCCTCTCCCCCTTTCCCCCTCTCCCACTCTGCCTCTGCCTCTGCCTCTGCCTCTGCCTCTGCCCCCCTACTATCCTCCGTGCTTTCCATTGTTTCGGTTATGTCACACCGGCATCACATCTACTCAATCTCCGCACACCGCAGGCATCAACTTCTCTCCGTCTTACAATCCCGGATGGGTTGGACTCAGACGGCTAAAAACAGGCATAGACAGCCAGACAGACACGTGGGCGCCGATGCCGGCCGTTACCATGGTTACGATTTGGTTGCTGACTGGTTGCTGGTTATGGTGTGGTGTTGAAAGTAGGTTACAGGTTAAAGTCATTTGCTCATGAGAGGCAGTATTAGGGCTGTGGAAACATGCCGTCACTTATTTGACCGTTTAATTGAAGAGCTAGGGGCTAGGGCAGGAAGACAAAATAATCGATAACAAAAGGTTTTAGACTCTGGATTCAAACATGCAAACTGTGTCGGTATAAAATTCCGCAGCGCCACGTCGCCGAGCAGTTGGAACTCGGGGCGATTGGGATCTCATTGTCTAATGGCTAGACACCCTTCCTTTGACATCGGTGTCACTCTGTGACCTCACGGGACATTGCGCGACGCCACGTGCACAGACTCACTGCATTGCGACCTCAGGGAACACCACGAAATGTCGCACTACGTCACGGCACGTGTTATGACGTCACAAAACCGACTGTGACGTCATGGAATATTGGCAGCGCCAGGCCAACGCTGATGGAGCAGATCGAACGAGCAGGTACGCCTCGACGAGCCCAGTGGATTTCGGTAGATGGTTGCTGCCACCATGTTGGAGGAGTATACCACCATGTTCTCCGGGTATCTGGGTACAGTCGACGCCACTGTTGTCTGCGACTACGCTCGTCGCTAGCTACATGTATTATTCATTGAGCTATTATTAGCATGACTAACACTTGACCGCCGGCAATGCTGCCACCAAGGAACTGAAAATAAGTGTCTCAGTGTCCCGGGCGTCACGCAACGACGCTATTTGGCGTGTTCGTAAACCTGGGCCAGTCTTTATAGCCCTGCTGACCTGGGGCATGGCAGGACTCTTGACCTGGGGCAGGGCAGGACTGCTGACCTGGGGAATGGCAGGGACTGCTGACCGGGGCATTGGCAGGACTCTTGTGACCTGGGGCAGGGCAGGACTGCTGACCTGGGGCAATGGCAGGACCTGCTGACCTGGGCATGGCAGGGACTCTTGACCTGGGGCAGGGCAGGACTCTTGACCTGGTGGCAGGGCAGGACTGCTGACCTGGGGAATGGCAGGACTGCTGACCTGGGGCATGGCAGGACTCTTGACCTGGGGCATGGCAGGACTGCTGACCTGGGGAATGGCAGGACTCTTGACCTGGGGCAGGGCAGGACTGCTGACCTGGGGCATGGCAGGACTGCTGATCTGGGGCATGGCAGGACTGCTGATCTGGGGCAGTGCAGAGCCGGTAACACTGGTCATTTCACTGGCACTGAAATGGCTCGCCGACGTGACGTGTTTGGCAAGGAAGCAGCCGGCGCAGCGGCAGAGAAGTTGCTTTGCATATACAGGTCATAAGACACCAAATTGTACTACACGCGAGAGATATTTGCATGCTAATGTACTAAATAACCAAAGTCTTATGCTTCTTCCTTTCACAACACTTCCCACCAGACTTGTGCCCGGATCCCGAAGCTGGATTTCGGATCCCAGTGGCTCCATCGGTATAAAATGCATTTAGATCTTGGATCCCAGTGGATCCCTCTGCATTACATGCATGAAGATCTGGGATATTTCTGGATTCCTCGGCGAAAAATACTTCAGGATCTTGGATCTCAGTGGATCTCTAATTTAAAACGAGCCTAAGTCCTTGAAACACATGATGCAGGAACTAACATCAAAATTTGTGCTCTATATTTTGCGTATGTAGTATATACTGTGTAGATAATCAATTTATTTGTAAGCTGTACTTATTAGCGAACGTATATATTTGTATTCATTTTTCAATATGATAAAATTAGCAAAAAGTAAGAACCTACCAGTGTGCCTGGATCCCAAAGTTGGACCTGGGATCCCAGTTGATCCCTCGGCATTAAGTATATCATAATCTGGGATCTATGTGGATCCCTCAGCTTATTGTGTACCTGGATCTTGTGTCCCATGTGGATTCCGGGACACAGGACCCAGAGATCCAGATCTTAGCTAGATCCCGGATCCAGGCACATGTCTGCTTTCCACATATTGTTCGGAGGGCCTTAACCTGAGTCCTCTGCAAATGACTCAGTCACTTAGATGAATCATAGCTCTTCGCATTTCCCTGCCCAGCGTCTGACCACATCCTTCTGATGTGCGTCGTGTTGTTAACCATGTTGTTTGGTGATGGTGACAGGTGACAACATGCACACCTCTGCAAGTCCCTAGTTATCATGCGCGAAAGGATTCCCCAATGACTGGGAACTCAGGATCGCTAATCCAAAGCTATCACCTGGACTGACCTAGACAAGTGCAAATGCATGTAGCAAATTAATGCTTCTATCCTTGGCATTCCCAAGTCGCTTTGTCATTGTAGCTCGATAGAACCTCGTTGACGTCTGTTGACGATTGCAAGAGGCTCTGGCCAGTCTTGCGCACAGAAGGGATTCCCCCGATGACCTGCAGCGCAGGGCCTCTCACCCAGCCAGTCGCAAGGACCCGATCTGAATAACATCAAACACTAATGTAAACACTAGTGCTAGTCGAAGTTGAGGTGCATACGAATGGTATGTTGTCATGATGAGTAGGAGGTTAAGAGACATGAGGTTGTCTACATGCGTGCATGGCAAGGGCGGGTTTCCCGTTTTGTTCCGTTCTGTTTCCGTTCCGTCCCATCCAATCCCGTCGGGTCCTGCACAAACGTGACACGTGGCTCGCAAAGTGGCCTTGATGCCACTCACTAATCCTCATGCCATTGTGCACAGATTTTCGACCATTGAACTGCCGCACACAGCTGACAGCGCGGCTCTGATTGGATCGAAGGACTGCGCAAAGCCTTGTCGAAATCGCTCAATGTGCCCTGAAGCCCAATCGCCTCATTCAGATGTCTATGTGCGTCGAGTAAGACTTTAATCGGGGAGAGCCGTATTTGCTTCTTAGTTACGTTTCATCATTATGTGTAGGTTACCAGGAAATATTCGATTCAAAGAAGAATGCATGCTTTTTGTCTTGTCTTGCTTTTTTCGGCAGTTACACGCACGGCGATTGTAAAATGTCGTCATGGCAGTAGTTATATGAATCATGTTTCTACCATCATTTATAACAAGTTACGTTTATTTTAAATCAACGTCATGATTTTGCTGGGACCAGAAAAAGTTACCTTCTCCTTTGTTACAGCCTTCTCTCTTTGCATTTCCCATGCAGCCAGACCAAACCCCAGCAAAGCGCGCGCCTTTTTCCGGTTTACCCAACTGCACATGTGCCGCCCGCCAAATAAAGGAGCTTTGAAATGCCCAACCTTGACGCTCGGATTGACCGACGTACAGCCAAAGACGGGTGGGGTTGGTTTGGAGGGGGCTTGACCGCACGCTTGCAGCTCTCTGTTTATCAAAAAACAAACATCCGCTGCCTGTCCACGTCAGGGCGGTACCGAGCTTGTCTGTGTGTGTGTGTCAGCCTGCATGGTCTGGCTTCTCTCGAGATTCGGAGCGTACTCAATGCGTCTTGAGTTCTGTTCCAGCCTTCTGATAGGGTCCGCTTGTTTGCAATTCCTTCAAGACAAAACAACTGGTATGGTTATATGTCGTCTGGAATGCGCACTGCTAGTCCGTTCGAAACATGTGTGTGGCTTCTCCAGACAAGTGTGGAGGGGGGGGGGGGCTAAGCTATATTTTTAATGGGTAGAAATCCCTCTGGGCGAGAGTAAATGAAAAGATTTATCACCCGGTGGGTGGTGAAAAACGTCTGTGGGCCCTGTTACGGGGCTGTGGCAGGTTAACCCTCTAGGAAAGGGAAAAGTATGAGTGTCGGAGTCTCAGCTGTTGTATTTACCATAAGAAAAGGTCAACATTGCTTACAGTCGCTAGCCAGGGAAGGTCACCGACCGTATACGGGAACGGATGCGCGATGTCAGCACAGTGCTCCGGACAGACGCATTGAATTTGCTCGCATGATTATAACTCCGTATGCCGCGGCGTTGACCTTTCGTCTCAGAGCATTCGCCAAACCTATCGACGAAGATTTCAGCACTGTTGAACTAAACCCATCGTAGGCAGACGTCTGCTGTTATCTGGGATCATATGTGATTTTGCCATTTGGTAATCATTTTTAACACCAAATGTGCATCGGAAAATAATGATATGGCTACTCTTTAGCTGATTGGTGTGAGAGGAACGTTGTTTAAAACGTTGCTGTTGCAACGTTGATGCTGCAACGTTGTTGTTGCAATGCTGTTGTTGCAACGTTGTGGTTTAAGCGAACGTTGCTTTGACATTATATTGTAGACTGTGCCCGCATTTTCGCCGATTCCCTCTCACTGTTCCCTGTCTGTTGTTTCAGAAAATGGGGACGGAGCAATTCAGCCTAAAGTGGAACAATCACACCCGCCATGTGGTGGGAGTGTTCGAGTCAACCAGTTCCTGCTCCAATCAGGTGAGTCATAGAGTCACGGTCAGAGTCTTATAAACAGTCAAGCCAGTTCCTGCTCCAATCAGGTGAGTCATAGAGTCAGAGTCAGAGTCCTATAAACAGTCAGCCAGTTCCTTCTCCAATCAGTTGAGTCATAGAGTCAGAGTCAGAGTTTTATAAACAGTCAGCCAGTTCCTCCTCTAATCAGGAGAGTCATAGAGTCAGAGTCAGAGTCGTATAAACAGGCAGAGTTCCTTCTACAGTCAGGTGTGTCAACCTGCATACATGAGAACGGTTTGTAAATATAATGTCTGTTTTTAAGCTCTCGACCTTACATCCGCACCTTTCACCTTTAAGTCAGTATTGTCTTGCAAAATGTTACGTGCATGTCTGGTTTATATGGCGTAACCTAGTCATACGTTGTATACCTATACTTTGTGTTGGTAAAAAGGTCAACCGGAGTAGGTAATGACTAATTTTACTGTTGCCTCTAAAGCTGGTTAAGTAAATATTCGCGCATAATACTCGTCACTCTCTAGTTACTATCATTATGCAACTCACCTGATGTTTATGGGCATGTGTGGTTGTGTGAACCAACTAAATACCCCGCACTTCCGCCCGGCAAATAACAGCTTTTACTTCAAATGACATTTACTGCCCATTTCACTTCACTGTTTTGTCAGCATTATCTCTGAAATTCTGCCATAATGTTCACGTACCCGCTAGTTATGCTATTTTTGTCTCACATTCTCATCATCATCACGGTGGGTGGCAAGGGACCTTCATGAATATTCGCACGTGTGTTAGCTTTACTATTTTAGTTGTACGGTTGTGTAGCTTGGTAATAGAAGCTGAAGGATAGCTCCAGGGGCGTAACTTTGTGAAAATCATTGGGGCTGTACTTAGTTTTCAAACGCCCCATTTGTACCACATCACGTCAAAGGCGTAATGTTTAATTCAAAAATTATTATGGTTGTAGTAACAACCCCAATTTATATTAAAGTTCCATCCATGGTTAGGTCGTTGGGTACTCTTTCAGCAGCAAACATGAAAACCCATTTTAGATCACAGACTTTAATGCAGTACCAAAAGCTCTTTTCAGGTAACGTTCCAAGAGTGTATGCAGAGTATGTGAAAGGGAATGAACTCACTGACCTATTGATCAAAGGAAACAGTTCACCTTGTGAATGTTTTTTAGAGTCACAGAAAGGTGCAATTTGTTTTACTAATGGTGACGAATAATTAGAGCAAGTACTGTGGTGGTTCTCAAAGCGTTGTATTTCCCCGCATTTTCAACAGGTACTTGGGCAAGTATACTGGGCTTGTATGCGCCACGATCCCTCACAAAATCAATGACGTTTTGATAACATAGCGTGCTTCTAAGCAATCTGATTTCGCATTATTCTGAGAGGAAAAAATCTGAATTTGAACCAAATAACTGACATTATATTTTTCCTTGCGTAAATACATATTTTTTTAGCTTACTAGTTACATGATAATTCAATTCTATCTTCTCTCATTTTTTCTTTCATTTTAGGTGGTCTGTTTCTTTTAAGCTTAAGGTGACATGGTGTGTTTATAATGAGCAAAATGCAACCGATTAACAAGCTTGTTGTGTTAAGGTCGCCGTCCACCGCACTCGGCTAATCGTTTATCGCCGAATTTAACATGGGGTGGCCTATGGGAAACGCGCTGAATTATCGCCTAACAACCAAAAACGTGATTAGGCGCGTTCAGCTGATTTTTTCTGCGCGTTGTCGGCGCGTCATTCGGCGCTGAGTAGGCGCTGAGTAGGCGCGCAGGAGTTGGAAGTGTCGAGCTTCTCGGTCGTTAGGCGTGAAAAGGCTCTTCATCTGAATGATCTTATTGCAAATTGTGCGATAAGTAAAGCATTTCGCGCTGTGAAGTAGGCAAATGTCAAAACCTTATCGTAGCATTTGTGTTTTCAGGGCTGCAGACTTTGTGTGTAGTGAACCACAATGTTATATTTATGGCGATAATCTGCGGAAGCTGTCTTCTCCGTAGTAGAACGCTACTTTATTTTTGCTAAAATTATTGAAACATGTAGCAACAGCAACACAATTGTATAGATTTGGAACGATTATTTCTCCATTTTCTCCAATTTAACAAAAGAACAGAACATTGAATACTTTGCTTATATTTATCCTTATTTACGTGACCTTGATGCGGGCTGCTCAAGAACCTTGTGCCTTGTGGCATTTATTATTTTTATTTGCTTTATTGCACGAACTTAAGTGTTAAATATTACAACAGTTTCGTAGTACGTCTCACATTCAGTGCATAATTGGGTCGTTACGCGCGTAGTCAGCGCGTAGTCGGCGCGTACATACCGAAATTCGGCGATTAGGTGATAAGCGTGTGTGCGCAGTGGACGGCCACCTTTACACATAGGTCCTATGGTTAATCAACTGAACTGAGTCGGCCTAGGACACCGCTCAGTGATATACCTTCGATATGGGCTATTATGCGAATATTCTTATTCACCAGCAACCGCCTGAGTTGTTGAACTTTTATTTCCGTTTTCCTGTCGTGTTAGGGACAGGTCATTCGTTGGTCATTCGTTGGTCATTCGTTGGTGAGCATCAAAAGAAGCCGCATATCGGAGAGCTAGGCACCGTCCTTTCACCCGTTCTTACGCTGTTTTGCCTGTCTTTCCCGTCTCGGCTGCCGGCCGGCGGCATTTCCAGTTGTATAATGTATTGTGTGTGTGCCTGTGCTAATACACCAGTTAGCCTCTTTGTTGTATAATGTATTGTATTGTGTTTGTATGCCTGTGCTAATACACCATTTAGCCTCTTTGTTGTATAATGTATTGTATTGTGTATGTGTGCCTGTGCTAATACATTATTTAGTCTCTATGTTGTATTTGTATTGTATTGATATGTGCCTATGTTAATAGTTAATGCACCTATTTTAGTCTCTACTTTCTATGATGTATTTGTATTGTATTGTGTATGTGTGCCTGTGTACACTATTCAGTATATATGCGTGTGGTGTGTATGAACTGTCTTTGTATGTGCCTGTGTACACTGAGTGTCTGCGCGCGCGTGTGTGTGTGTGTGTGTGTGTGTGTCCTGTCCCTGTATACCCTGCTTTATTATGACTGCGCGAGCATCTGTAATTATGTTTGCATGCTGTTTGCTATGCTTTACATGCTTTGCATATGTGTATACCTACTAGTGGTGCCAGTTTCAGAAAATATTTGTCCAATGTCCAACTGATGTCCAAAACCATGGTCAGCTGACCTTTCGAAACTGTCCGAAAAAACATTGTTTTTTTTTCGAAAGCAGAAAAAATGTATGATATAGAATGTAAAACATCCGGTGTAACACTTCAAATATGTGCATAAATATAGGCATTCATGTTATAACGCTACAGTTAGGATATCAGGCACGTAGCCAGGATTGGTCTTTGGAGGGGATGGCCACGTCCGAAAAATGTTCCTATGTCTATGTTGCTGACTGGGGTGAGGAGGGGGGTACATTTATTTTGCTCAGGGGAGGGCATGATCCCCGTCCCCTTTTGCTACGTCCTTGTAGGATATCCGAAAGTCACAATCTTTATATATCCATTGCAATACCTACATACAGGCAAATATTTATTGATATAATTTATTAAGTGATTTTCACAAGTCATCCTTGGGCAATGGATGTCCGAAAATGTCCAAAGAAATATGCTTATGTCCGTCCGAAAACCGAATCGGTCTTCGGACAAATTCGAAATTCCCAAAATGTTTGACCTATTGGCACCACTAATACCTACTGTATGCAATGGGCATGTGTGCCTGTTCCTAGGTACCTGTATATACTGTGTGTCCTTGTATGTGCATTGTGCACACATGTATACACCGTGTGTCTATCTGCCCGAGCAGTGAACACACTATACAGTCTTTGTGTGTGCCGATGTGCTTGTGTCACTGTGTGTATGTGTATCTGTATAAACTGCATGCATATGTGCCTGCATAACTGTGACTGTATGCACTATACCACCTGTCTGCATGTGTGTACGCGCCTGTGAACCTGTATACACTATCCGCTCGCTTGCATGGATACAGTCTCTAGGTATGTGCCTGTATACACTATCCCGCCTGTCTGTATGTATGTGTGTCTGTTTGCCTGTATACACTATCCGCCCGCGTGCCTGTATACATTGCAGTCTGTATGCGCCTGTGTGCCTGCATGCACTATACCGCCTGTGTGCCTGTATACATTGCAGTCTGTATGTGCCTGTGTGCCTGCATGCACTATGCCGCCTGTGTGCCTGCAGGTATGCACCATCCACCCGTGTGCCCGTATACAGTCTGTATGTGTGAGAGTTTGTCTGTGGTGCCTGTATTAACTGTGTCTGTATACTCTTACACGGCCGCCTGTCGCCCGCTTTGTGTGTGTGTGTGTGTGTGTCGTTATGTGTGTGTCATCAGCAGCCTGTCTGGTAGTCGGTCGGAACGGACGGACGGGGTTGGTGTTTGGTGGGCGTAGGGTGGCGGCGGAGGGGCGCGGCTCGGAAGGCCCCTGATATACAGAGACGCGTGTTCCCAACAGCTGATGTTTACCCCTGGCCCGACGCCGACGATGAAAGCTGCCCTGCATGGCTTGGACACGTGGCTGGGGCGGGGCACTGCAGGCCCGCCCAGAGGGGCCAGCCCCCGCCCAGAAGAGCCAGCCCCGCCCATAGGGGACCAGCCCCGCCCAGAGGGGCCAGCTCCCGTCCAGAGGGGTCAGTCCCGCCCAGAGGGGTCAGTATCCGCCCAGAGGGGGCCAGCCTCGCCCAGAGGGGGTCAGTCCCCGCCCAGAGAAGGCCAGCCCCGCCCAGAGGGGTCAGTCCCCGCCCAGAGGGGGCCAGCCCCGCCCAGAGGGGTCAGTCCCCGCCCAGAGGGGGCCAGCCCCGCCCAGAGGGGTCAGTACTCGCCCAAAGGGGCCAGCCCCGCCCAGAGGAGGTCAGTTCCCGCCCAGAAGGGGTCAGTCCCCGCCCAGAGGGGGTCAGTCCCCGCCCAGAGGGGGTCAGTCCCAGCCCAGAGGGGGTCAGTTCCCGCCCAGAGGGGGTCAGTTCCCGCCCAGAGGGGCTCAGTTCCCGCCCAGAGGGGGTCAGTTTCCGCCCAGAGGGGGCAAGCCCCGCCCCGGAGGGCCAGCCAAGCGTGGGCGCTGGTCCCTCCCCCCTCCCGACCCGACCCAACTGTCCTCGATACCGCTGCCCTACCGCATTGTCATACCCTAGGGCCTAGACCTGGCACTGGCCGAGCTGAGAGGGACGAAGTATGTTGGCTGAGGGCGGCAAATCACAGACATAGGTTTTATATACTAATCAGTCGGTGCGCCTAAAAAACAAGCAATCATCTTCATCAATACAGCATAATAACATTCCAAAACGTATTATATTTGAAAAACAAATGAATTTTCCATTTGAACAGTTTCAGTTTTTGGAAGTCGGAACAGCATCAGCTGGTCGTTTACTTGGTGGTACTCTCAAGACAACATCCTCCCGCCCCCGCCGGCCTGAGTTGGTTGGATTTGGGGTTGGGGATATCCGTAATTAATGGTAGTTAAGTCTGCAGTTATATACTTGCTTTAAGGTCCAAACATCCTTTACTCACAAAGGTTTTGGTAGGTTTCGTGTATGTTAAAATGCAGTTGGAAATATTGAAAGAAAATACATACATCTCACATCCGGAAATATCATGTGAGGTCTTCATTAAGGTCGTGTTTAGTTGCCGGTGGTACTCTACTTAAAGGCGCTTACCACTTGAAGTGCAGTTCATAAGTCAGGTGTAAGTGAGACAATATTTGCCATGTTGAGCTTGCCTTTGGCTCACATCGGCATTTTCTGTTAAGCTCTTGGAATCTATACTGATACCATTCTGCTCCAACCAATGCTCACATGAGAGCATAAAATGAATGGTTATGAATGTCAATGACACCCGATGTGCTTACCACCGTTTATGTCCCCCATCTACTTTGTCAAACACATGCGAACACATAGCCACTATCCGGACATTTATGTTCTCCCATGCAACTTACTGCCGTCATATGAATAGTGAGTAGTGGAACGTAGCATGTGTCCACAATCCATTACTCAATTGAGTCCCTTAATAGCGTTATCGACCGCGCTAGCTATCACCGCCCGTAACGGCCCATTGGCGCTCCGAGCTCCTGCTTTCAATGATCTCATACCTCTCCTACGTCCCATTCATTCACGTCTCCAGGTAGTAACAGCCCGGTGGTGTATCCGAGTGAATGCGACTTAATATGTTACGTCATAAATGGCGTAGTATGTGACGTGGTAGGTGACGTAGTGTGTGATGTCATCGGTCTCGGGAATCACTGCACGACGGCAGGGGATGGGCTGCCGTTAACCTTTGTGACCGCGGAGAATGAGTCTCGAGTTCGACTAAACATCGGGCAGGATATGCTCGCATGCGAAATATATACGAATGACTTAGTATCGCGTTTTCACGCATTCGTTCTTGCGCGATGTTCGTATGAACTGATCATATGCGTAAATCATGTCATCATCGTGTTGACATCCCACATTCATATTCCCATGCATGTAGAATCAATAATGGAAATTCAAAATTGTCAAGAATCAATGCTTCAAGAATGAAACATGTGAAACACAAACTTCGGAACATTTTACGCATATAGAACGGCTGTGCTATAAACATTTTAAAATGTAACACCATAAAACGGACTCATGCTTTTGTCTTGTAAACCTAAACACCTAAAGGCTGATACACAGTCGCCACGCAGCTGCAGGGAACGCATGCGGGTGCCTGCGGGCACCTATTCAAATACATGAGTCAGTTTCAGCAGTTATTTTTCCTTCCCGCAATGTCGCGCATCGTGCAGTTGTTGCAACCTCCGTTTCATGCATTTGAATAATGAATAGGCACCCGCATCCACTTAACACCACTGCGCGAAGACTGTGTTTCAGCATTTAATCAAGTGTAGTCTCAGAGGACAGCGAGCTTTTAATGAGCCTTCGAAATCCGTCTGTTTTTCACGCGCAGAGAATCTAGTACAAGACAAAAGTATGAAACCGTTTTGTGGTGTTACATACTCAGATGTTGGTAGCACAGCCGTTCCACATGCGTACAATGTTCTGGAGTTTTTGTTTCATGTTTTCATTCATGTAACGCTATACATGTATATGAAAATTTATGTGGGATATTAACATATTTATCTATGATTTAATTTACGCATATGATCAGTTTATTTGATTTGGCCAAAGCCTTTGACGTGGTTTCCCATCCTATCCTACTCGCCAAACTACGTCTGATAGGTATCCATACCCGTCTCATCCATTGGATCGAGGACTTCCTTCTTGGACGCAAAATGTCAGTGTCTGTGAAAGTTTAGATAAGTAGTCTATATCTCGTTACAATCGGAGTGCCTCAGGGTTCGGTCCTTAGCCCGTTTATTTTTATGGTGTCTTTTTACCACATCGCGAACAATCTGGTCTGCAGTTTAAAATTTCCGCCGACGACCTTAATATTTAAATTAAAATTCATCACAACTCCCCGGCTAACAACACTCACGATTCGCAGGTGTGCCTGAAAGATATAGCCATGCTTCAGCGCACTGCCGCGTCTTGGTGTCTTTACCCTGAATCAGAACAAAAATATGTCGTGATCAGGTTCCAGAGGAAATTCCATGCATTTCTTCCACCTCATTATCATATCGAGCAATCCGGGATCCAAAGCATCCAGTCAAACTCAGATATTGGTGTCCTGATCGACTCCGACTTCAAATTCCACAAACA
>VOPJ01008847.1:0-41734 GCA_014673585.1 Semibalanus balanoides | reverse complement strand
AAGACAATCTCTTTATACTCAATATCAGATCAACAATGATTCTGTCATTTCGTTACGAATATTGTTACACGTCCGTTTCGGCTGTTCTTAGCTCGATGAAGATCAGTGAAGACGTTAGGGCCGGCTGGTGTAGCGGCGCCCTCTTTACTGAGAGCTCCTGACGCGGTTACGGCGCCTCCCATTGGCTGGCTGGTGCCGGCTCAGACATGACGGCGCCACAGCCCACTATATGGGGCTATCACAGCCCAACACTGGCCAATGGTAGCGGCTCATACTCCTCTCCAGACGGCTATTTACCTTTGACGCCGGAGGATTATTTCTCAATTTAGGAATCTTGGAAGTCGGTCTTCATTTCCAGGGGGGATATGATTCCAAGCTCAGTTTCTCTTCGTTGCAAGACATTCCGTTCCTGTGTTCTGGCAGTGTATTTGAATATATACGTGTTTGCTGATGCTCGGTTGGCGTTCAATGTTTGTAAAATCGATGCTGATCTCCTGGTAATCGAGGCGGCGGAGGCGCCCGTCCTTCTCTCTGTGTAGGACGTAGGTCGTCTGGCAGCGTAACAGAGAGCGCTGAGTGGCGGCCGGCGTGTTGTGTTTGGATGTAACGCCGGTACTCGGCGCGTATGAAACTGATCTGTCATCAGCCAGCTGGCGCCGGACAGTACGTGCCCGCTCATGTTGGGCACGGTGTGTTGCCGCTGTATGGTGAGGCCCGTACAGCGGCTCCGTCTGCCCGGCTCGGCGGGGCGCGCTGTATGGTCTCCGGTGTGTTGCCGCTGTTTGGTGAGGCCCGTACAGCGGCTCCGTCCGCCCGGCTCGGCGGGGCGCGCTGTCTGGTGAGGCCCGTACAGCGGCTCCGTCTGCCCGGCTCGGCGGGGCGCGCTGTATGGTGAGGCCCGTACAGAGCGGCTCGTCTGCCCAGCTCGGCGGGCGCGCTGTAAATGGTCTCCGGTGTGTGGCCGCTGTATTGGTGAGGCCCGTAACGCCGGTACTCGGCGCGTATGAAACTGATCTGTCATCAGCCAGCTGGCGCCGGACAGTACGTGCTCGCTCATGTTGGGCACGGTGTGTTGCCGCTGTACGGTGAGGCCCGTACAGCGGCTCCGTCCGCCCGGCTCGGCGGGGCGCGCTGTATGGTCTCCGGTGTGTTGCCGCTGTTTGGTGAGTCCCGTACAGCGGCTCCGTCTGTCCGGCTCGGCGGGGCGCGCTGTTTGGTCTCCGGAGAGCTGAGTCGGCACCGCGCTGTTTGTTCTCCGGAGAGCTGGGTCGGTGTCGTGTCATTCCTGGCGGTACGGCCGATAGTCGTCACGACACGGCCCGGTGCGGTCCGGGACAGAGGTGATCTGGACGGGGCCGGGCTCGGGTGGAGCGGCACTGATGGCAGATGGACTGACATCGACACGTTCCCTGTGACGGCTGGCAATCCCGCTCTGAGACCACTTAGTCTGTTCCGCTACCTGTGTCTGGTCTGTAGAGCGATCTCACCGGCAGTCCAGTGGACGCCGCCTGGTCTGTAGAGCGATCTCACCGGCAGTGCCAGTGGACGCCGCCTGGTTGTAGAGAGATCTCGCCGGCAGCCAAGTGACGCGCGCCTGGGTCTGTAGAGCGATCTTTCACACCGGCAGTCCAGTGGGAGCCGCCTGGTCTGTAGAGCGATCTTACCGGCCAGTCCAGTGGGACGCCGCCGTGGTCTGTAGAGCGATCTCCCGGCAAGTCCAGTTGGCCCGCCTGGTCTGTAGAGCGATCTCACCGGCAGTCACCAAGTGGACGCCGCCCCTGGCTGTCAACGATCTCACCGGCAGCCAGTGGAGCGCCTGGGTTGTGAAGAGCGATCGTCACCGGCGAGTCCAGCTGGACGCGCCTGGTCTGTAGAGCGATCCACCGGCAGTCCAGTGGACGCCGCCTGCTGTAAGCGATCTCACGGCAGTCCAGTGGATGCCGCCTGTGGTCTTAGACGCGATCTCACCGGCGTCAGTGCGCCGCCTGGTCTGTAGAGCGATCTCAACCGGCAGTCCAGGGGACGCCGGCCTGGTTGTAAGCGTCTCACGCGGCAGTCCAGTGGGACGCCGCCTGGTCTGTAGAGGATTCACGGCAGTCCAGTGCGACCGCCGCCTGGTCTGTAGAGCGATCTCACCGGCAGTCCAGTGGAGCCGCCTGGGTCTATTAGAGCGATCTCACCGCAGCTCCAGTGGACGCCGCCTGGTCCTGTAGAGCGATCTCACCGGCCATTCAAGTGGACCGCCGTGGTAAACTGGCAAGTACACATTTTTTACTGTGCGAATCGGCCGTCTGTAATCATGCGCAGAGCTCAATCTCGGCATTTATCATTTAAAACGACAGAAACTAACTGTTTGGCAATATGCATCTCACATCGGCGAACACAACATCCTGCGGCAAAGGACATAACAAATCGCAGGTGGCAACGGTGCACTGTTAATGTTTAATGCCCTTTGCCGGCGGAGTGGGTGTTGATCGGGCGACTGTGGAGATGCATATATGTCAAACAGTATGTCTGCTGTCGCTTTAAGTGATCGTGCCGAATTGAGCTGAACAGACGCCGATTCGCATTAAGGGTAGGTGTAGTTGTGGATGTCGTTAAGCTCAAGTCACCATCATGACGGCAGTGCAGCTACGGAGGTGGATAAAAATGTGCAAGTGCTACACCATTACGAAAAGCTTCTAATTATAATGATGAAGATAAAACTCATGGAATGTTGTCTCGACAAATATCGGACCTCTACTCTTCGTAAAATATAAAGCCTTCTATCGTCTGTTTTCCATATGGTGAATTCCTGAAGTCCTGAAGTCGGTCCGTTATTGTGTTGTTCAGCTCTGTGCGGCCGTGTTGCGGCAACTCTGTGCGGCAGCTCTGTGTTCAGCTCTGTGTTCAGCTCTGTGCGGCCCACCTGTGCCGTGTTGCGGCCCACCTGTGCCGTGTTGCGGCGCTGACCGTGTCCCGGCGCGGCGCGGCGGCGGCGGCCGGCCGTGTTCGCGTCACCTGTCGACTCGGATCGATGCCGGCTCCAGCCTGGCTCATTCGGTAGTCAACCGAGCGGCAGGCAGCCGCCGGCAATCATCGCCGCCGCTCTTCGTGGGCCATTACCGACCGCTTTACGGCCGACGGCCAGCGGCGGCGGCGGCGGCGGCAGCGGCGGCGGTCTGCCGGCCACTGTCGCCCCCCGGGGCAGCAGTCGCCAGCAGTGGCAGCGGGCCGTCCGGGGGACACAGGCGGATCTCTCAGCAGCCGCCGCGCCGGTACAGGAGATCAGCGAACCGAGATCAGCAGGGCTGACAGCGGCTGAGCATGTGGGCTGTTTAAGGTGTCGGGAGTGAACTGGTACACTGTCTTATGTCTGGGAAGGCAGCCGACTCCTCGGAAGCAGTTGGCTCTACAGACTTCTGGGTACAGGCAGGCGATCTTAAAGGGAGTGTGCCTACTCTTTTGAAATGTCAAATATATTTTTATTACGGTAAGAACGGCTATTGCTGATTATTGGTTTACGATAAAATTCACGTCGTGGACGCCCACGTTTTAGTTAGTGTTTACTTAATATTCTGTTTTGCAATTGTTTAGTTTAAACTCATAAACGATCGTTCCAACTTAAACAGAGTAGCGAGATACGTATAATTGGCGCACTGACCAGAGCTAACACATATATGCTAAGCGTTTGTAATCTAAGAGCATGCTTCTAGTGCGAAGCTCTCTTGCAAACTATGTGATAATTAGATCTACTGCCAGTATGTGATGGCGACTTGGATATCTGCAGCCACTAAAGTGATTCTGGGGAAATGAAGTACATGGCTAAATTCAGAAAAATATATTCTACAGAGTAGTGTCAACAACTCCACATGACCAATGTGAGTAGGCACACTCCCTTTAAGGTCGCTGAACTGGACGTCAGCCGCTGCGGCGGGTCGTTGGCACGGGCGGCGGCCGGCCGGCCGGCACCAGCCGCTCGCTGGCGATTGGCGGCCAATGTGTCCGACATTCATAGATGCATTCATTCATAATTCATATGCCGGTGTATGGCCCGTCGACTAATGTCTGCATTCAGGCTGCTGGGATGGTGGTCTGGGTCCGGTGGGCTGGCTCCCCGTCAGTCAGTCTGATAACAGCTGAGCGGGCTGGGCTGGAGACTCGTCTCTCATATCCCCACAGACTTCGCGTGCAATGACCAGCCTCCCGGGACAGCTGTGTCCGCTCCCGGGAGAAAGCAGTGCCTCGCTCGCCGCTGCACCGGTTCGTCTGAGCCGTCTGAGGGAGCCACACGGGAGCCACCGGTTCGTCTGAGCCACACGGGAGCGATTTGTTTCACTTACAGCGCAGCGTTCGCGGTGCACACTGCAACTGTGTCGGCTGTCCGGGATCAGCGCTGGAGTCTCCGGCTCGCGTCACGGTGCATTACCACGGCAATCTGTCGACAGACCTGCTCTATCCATTACTGGAGCCGGTGAGCTCACAGCGCCTGCCGGCCCTGCTCCGGCCGCGGGGCGGCGAGTGAGAGGCCGCCGGCGCTGCGCCTGCGGCTACTGGTTTTTTGTTCCGGCTTGCACTCGGGCCGGTCGTCTGTATCTGCTACGGGACGGCGGCTTTTGGCGGGCCGCTATTGACTCAGCTAATGGCGCATTGTTGCCGCAGCCGCTCTGCCGCCGCCGCCTCCCGGCCAGTTGCCATGGGCGGCTGCCGGGCCGCTGCACAGTGTCGTAAGCGGGCTATAAAGTGACCAAAACCCCGTGATGTCGACCTTTCGGTTTATAACTAAGTAAGGTACTGGATCAAAAGATAATTGTCCAAGACATGATAGGAGGACACTCATTTCCTCCAGTCTCTCGGTTTGAGCACAGCAACGGGACATGGATCTGAAAGAAGGATGTATGATCCCAGAGGATACCTCGACAACACACAATATTGTATATATCATCCCATTGGATCCCACTGCAAAATACAACCGTGGATCCCTCGATTAAGTTTGGCAATGGATCTTGGATCCACCAGGATCCTATTATATACAGTGCAAAATTATATCTGATCCTAACGGAACTCACTCGGATCCGACAGGATCCGACTTATTGTTAGCAAAGGTCAAGGTCAAGATCAGTGCAAATGACGTCACTTTTGGCAAGATGTCATGCGACACATGTTTTATGGTTTATTTGACACGTCGGATTTGATATTAGCAACCAGTTGCACGTCTGACCCCATATATGTTGTCATGTTTAGTTTAAAAATTGCGTCCCTGTAGCTCAGTGGAAGAGCGCTGGACTTCTGATCTTGCCCTGTTCTGATCTATCCCGGTAGTGGCAGCCCGGTTGCCATCTATCCCGGGTTCGAGTCGCTTCGGCGCTCGCTATTTTCTCATGACTGGGATGGCCTGCGGCCGGTGGCAGTGGTAGCACTCCAAGGCCAGGTGACGTCAGCGAGAGGGGCGGACCGTGTCCAGGTATGTTGAGGCACGTAAAACTTTCGTCTCTAAATTCTGGCGGCCAACAGGAATTGCACGATCAGGTGGTAAGGTCAGGACCATCGCAACAAGCTCTGCTTAGCGCGAGTCCTGACCTAGGAAAGCCATCAGTACAAAACATTCGGACTAAATTAGTAAAAATATATGGTCAATGTCAGGTCATAAAAGGTCAAAAGTTGAAATTGAAAAATATAAATAAAATGCATGTTTATTAACCAGATTTGTCTCAGAAATACAGGGATGGCGTTCATTTTTCCCAAAAAGGTACTTTCAAAAAATTACGTCTTGAGGTACAACTATGCGGGATTCCAGCGGGTTGCAGACTCTGGCCGGTACTGACAAACCTCTCTCATCGCGGCTGGTAGTTCACCGGTCACAATGGTTAGCACTACCTCGTGTTGCCCGTGGCATGGTCCGATGCTGTATTCAGTGCGGCTGCTTCAGGCTTGTGTTGCTCGTGGCACTGTCTGTATCGTGGTGCTGTAGCGGCGCCGGTGCAGTCAAAGGGACGGCGCTGTGCGCATAGCTGCAGACCATGACAGCCGGGGCTATTTATGATACATGTGGTGTGTGGCGCTGACTAAAAAGCCCCGCGGACCTTATGGCACCGTGTGTTTTGTGATTTGTCGATGGTCTACACTCTACACTGTTAGCGATCGTGGGCGTGGCCGTCTTCTGTTAAGTATACGGCTGTCTCGTGCTATATCTTCCCAATTATGCTTCTTGTCTAGAGTGCAGATCATAAATGACAAGGTAATTTGGCAATGGTAATTAGACGCGATATATTTATGACGTGCTGTATGTTTATCTAGAGCGGAATTAGGATCAGTCAGAGCCGTGCACGCGCTATTTATTTGTCTTGACGTTCATTTCTCCTCGATGCGAGACCGCTGCGCGCTGAAATGTCGCGGTGGACGCCGAGCGCCGCACTTGGGACTTGGGATTGATTGCGGCTGTCCCTCTGAGCAAACAAACTTTGGCGCCTGGGGGGTGTCTCGTAGATCCGGACTGGCTGTAATGGGTGAGACGCCTGCTGTGGTAGGTGGCGGTGGCGGCGGCAGACGCTGGCTGTCGTCACGGGAATGGCCCGAGGGAGGCAATCAGTCGCCCCGCCAACCCGCTGAGCCGCACCACGGAGAGCCTTTGTTGAGTGGTTCGGTCGTGCGAGTCGTGTGCTCGCTTGATAACCGCTATTGTGGTTCAGATAGAAACGTACAGTGGTGTCCTGAGGCTTGGTTAACTTTCTTATTGGTTGTATGTTTTGCACCTGTGTTGACATGGTTTCGCCTGCGAATAATAACCTACTTTATGGCACGGATTGCCAATGGTCACATACCCGGTGTACCAGTGCAGTAGGTTTGGCAAAGAGTGGATGGCGTTGACTTGTTTTTCACTGACGTGGACATCGGATCCATTTGGTGTATAGTGTGCCGCGAACTGCCCTGGCTGTTAACTGGGCGCCACGTCAGCGGTGCTGGGGGAAGCTGTCTGTGGCCTGTGACGGAGGCGTGGCTCGGAGACCATCTGTCAGCCGATAGCGTCACATTTCGCGGCGTCTGGGAGACGCGTTAGGTTTCCGTCAGCTGCCGTCCCTGTATCCCGCGTCAGCGTCGGAGACGCCGTCGGCCGAGGCTAATTCGTGGTGAAGGCGGGGGTGGCGCGAGGGAGAGGGGTGGAGCGGGAACAGGGCGGGGCCGAGGGAGAGGAAGAGAGAGATAGAGAGCGTGGGGAGAGACGTGCGCAGATTTCCGAATGATTTCAGCGTGCCAAGAAGTCTGACGGGTGATGCGTCTGCCGGGGCCAATTTTCGCCCGTCGTCTTTTTGCCCCGTGGCGTTTATTGAGTGTCAATACAAAAAGTTTCGCAACCGAGTGGCAATCGACGTCGTGTCGAACCGGGTAATGGGGTCAGTATCATACACAGCGACGACGAACGTACGCAGCTGGAAGCCTGTGCGGCTCATGTCGACTCCAGAACAATCTTCTGCCATGGGAGTTGTGTGGGAGAAAGTGGACTTAGTTTTGTATTACGTAGCGTGAAGAAGATACTTGGCAGATGGGTCCAGATTCGGTTATATGACACGGGCCACTTGTTTGTGTGGCGGGGATGGTGAAATCTGTAAGAACAGCTTGATGAGAGCCAGCGAAAGAGAGCAGGGCAGACAGTTGGCGTGGTGTGCTGCAAACTATGGGAAGTGGGCCTGTCACTCTTCTATCTTTGCAGAACTCGTCACTCCGCTGCTTAATACTGCGCTGATGTGGCGGAGGAACTTGGCGAATGCTGTAGCAGCCCGCATAGCATGCAGCGTCATACATTTTGACTTGAATTTAACTTTAAAACTTTGACATGTGACGGCTGCATGTGACTGGAATTACGTAGAAGCCAGAAATATGGGTACGTGCCTCAGAGGGCATGTGACAATGTGAGCTGTATTTCTGTCCTTCCTGTGTTGTCGTGTGCGGAGGATGCGGCGTCTCGGCCGGCAGCCGGCCCAGCTTAGGCGGTACTTCTGAGCCGTGCTGCTGGGCAAAGCCAGCAACAGGTCGGTAAGTCCTCTCGCTGTGTTTGATCGATCATTGCGCTATGGCCTTGGCGATATCGTCGTCCCATTTGACACCTAATCGTCGGTGTTTTGGCTGCGGTTTTTTACCGTGTTTGACAGCACGTCATTCCGCCCGTTACCAGTGGTAACGACGGCGTCGTAAGAGTGCTAATGATGCAGGTGGCTGTAGCGGCGCTCGTATATTACCACGGTAACGATCCGTGCCCGACATAAATGCCGTGCTTGAAGCAAAAACGTCCCCGACGCTATTAACTGGCGAGTTTCTCTCCGAGTCGTTGTCGTGGCTGTCTGGTGGTGGCTGTTGTGTTGATGTCCGACTGACAGCTGGTGGTGGCTGTTGTGTTGCTGCCAGACCGGGATGCGGTGATTTCGACACGTTGCCGGCCCTGCATTAGTCGTCTTGTTTCGTTAGCGGTGGCCATCTCCCGCCGCTGCAGAGGACTGAGTTGGGCCGAGCACATATGCAGGGACCGTCATCCATTCTGCGGCCCCTCCGTGGCTGTGCGTCAGATGGCCAGTGGCCGCGGCCAGTGGCCAGTGGCGCGGCTCAGTGGCCATGGCCGCGGCTCAGTGCCAGTGGCCGCGCTCAGCTGGTCATGGCCGCGGCTCAGGGCCAGTGGCCCCCGGCTCAGTGGTCAGCTGGCCGCGGTCAGTGGCCAGTGGCCGCGGTTTTTCATTGGCCAGTGCCGCGGTTCAGTGGTCAGCGGCCAAGTGGCCACGGCTCTTGCTAACTGAGATAGCCTCGTGACTTTTCTGACGACCATAGCTCACGCCGCACAAGCCGTTGTTATCTTCAAACTGCCCGTCATTAAAGAATGTGAGCCGCATCAAGTGACAGTGATTTTGCTCTGTGGAAATACGTGGGAAAAAGTATTATCCAGATTGTAAATGTGTCATTTCAAAGTAAATGCTTGATCGAGTTTTGCGAATGATTCTAATGAATGAAAACTATGGTACATAAAGCCGTTTTTAACTCGTATAACGGTTATAGAGGGCAATGCGCCGTTCAGTGCCATACCACTGATGGGTGCCGGCACTCCGCAACATATGCAGGTTGTCTGAAGGTATTGTGATCCGTTTGCGCTGTTCGATCGGGCTGTTTGACGCCCGCGCACCTCTGTCGGCCACCACCTCGTCTGCCGCCGCCGCCCCGCCCATCTTACCCCGTTTCCGCCGCTGAATGATGCATGAGGCGCCGAGACGGCCCGCAGGTCCCGGAATTTGCCGGTCTCGGGCGGACGACACTAATTTGGCCTCCTGAGCGGCCGAGGTGGGATAAGAACGGCGCTGTGGTCTCGTTAGCAGCGGCACGGCAGCAGTTACGGCACGACGGCGGCCAGCTGATGGTTTGCAGCAGTTACGGCCCGGCGGCCAGCTGATGGTTTGCAGCAGTTACGGCCCGGCGGCCAGCTGATGGTTTGCAGCAGTTACGGCCCGACGGCCAGCTGATGGTTTGCAGCAGTTACGGCCCGGCGGCCAGCTGATGGTTTGCAGCAGTTACGGCCCGGCGGCCAGCTGATGGTTTGCCCAGACGGCGTAGCGTCTGATCCAGGCTGACGTTAACTATCGGCGAGAGCGTTTGCACATTGCACAATATTGTATCCCTAATGTTATGCCAATTAACTCGCATCACATACGGCATTTATCCATCGAAATTTCAAAGGATCACGGTGACAAGTGCTTTCGATAGATACGTGTGTGTTGTGTATGAGCGTTGTTTGTCGTTGCATGATTTCGCACGTTTTCGTTTTGGTGCGCTAAGTTTTGTCGCTTTTGTTTGCTCCTCTGGCGCGAATGATAAGTCCTGGAGGCGTTGAGGCGGGTCTGATGAACGTTCGATAACGACCCGACCCGATATCAGTAGTAGTCTGCGTCATTTCCGTCACCATCGCCAGCGCTACAACACGGTAGCGCTCAGTGCCTGGCGATGTGATGTCGTTAGTTCCTGTACTGCGGTGGAAAGAGGCCGATATACAAACTGATAAGTCCGCGTTACCTTTGCGTTGGGTTTTGCCTCCATTCTCTCAACGAAATCGTCTTCATTGTTGCTCACTATTTAGTGTTCCATTGAGTGTTATACACCTGTAGTAGCTGCCGCACCCTAAAAAATCGTAACCACCACCACGGTAACGGTCCTGAGAGGTGTGACCATGTTTGCCATCGCTTTCTCCATCTGACCAGATAAGCTACCGGGAGGCGGCTCTGTCTGGCGCGGTGTTGGACCGGGCCGGACAGGAGCGCTGCTGTGGCCACTGATGGGTCTGTGGCCGGGTGCGTGGTTCTGTCTGGCGCGGTGTTGGACCGGGCCGACAGGAAGCCTGCTTGGCCACTGCAGTGGTTCTGTGGTGCCGGGAGCGGCTCTGCTCTGGCGCGTGTTGGACCGGGCGGACAGGACGCTGCCTGTGGCCACTGATGGGTCTGTGGTGGCCGGGAGCGGCTCTGTCTGCGCCGTGAGTGGAACCGGCCGACAGGAGCGCTGCTTGTGGGCCACTGATGGTCTTTGTGGTGCCGGGAGGCGGCTCTGGTCTGGCGCGGTGTTTGACCGCGGACAGGAGCCGCTGCTGTTGCCACTTGATGGGTCTGTGGTGCCGGGAGGCGGCTCTGTCTGGGCGCGGTGTTGGGACCGGGCCGGACAGGAGCGCTGCTGTGCCACTGATGGGTCTGTTGGTGCCGGGAGGCGCTCTGTTCTGGCGCCGTGTTGGACCGGGCCGACAGGAGCGCTGATGTGGCCACTGATGGGGGTCTGTGGTGCCGGAGGCGGCTCTGTCTGCGCGCGGGTAGTTGGACCGGCCGGTCAGAACGCTGCTGTGGCCACTTGATGGTCTGTGGTGCCGGGAGGCGGCTCTGTCTGGCCGGTGTTGGACCGGCCGGACAGGGAGCGCTGCTGTGGCCACTGATGGGTCTTGGTGCCGGAGGGCGGCTGCTGCCTGGCGCTGGGGTGTTGCTGGGCCGGACAGGAGCGCTGCTGTGGCCACTGAGGGTCTGTGGTGCCGGGAGGCGGCTCTGTCGCGCGTGTTGGACCCGGGCCGGACCAGGAGCGCTTGCTGTGCCACTGATGGTCCTGTTGTGCGGAGGCGGCTCTGTCTGGCCGGTGTTGGACCGGGCGACAGGAGCGCTCTTGGCCACTGAGGGTCTGGGTGCCGGAGCGGCTCTGTCTGGCGCGGTGTTGACCGGCCGGACAGGAGCGCTGCGTGGGCCACTGATGGTCTGTGTGGTGCCGGAGGCGGCTCCTCTGCCTGCGCGGGTTGGACCGGGCCGACAGGAGCGCTGCTGTGCCACTGATGGTCTTGTCCGGAGCGGCTCTGTCTGGCGCGGTGTGGACCGGGCCGACAGGAGCGCTGCTGTGCCACTGATGGGTCTGTGGTGCCGGAGCGGCTCTGCCGGCGCGGTGTTGGACCGGGCCGGTCAGGAGCGCTGCTGTGGCCACTGATGGGTCTGTGGTGCCGGGAGGCGGCTCTGTCTGGCGCGGTGTTGGACCGGGCCCGGACAGGAGCGCTGCTGTGGCCACTGATGGGTCTGTGGTGCCGGGAGGCGGCTCTGTCTGGCGCGGTGTTGGACCGGGCCGGTCAGGAGCGCTGCTGTGGCCACTGATGGGTCTGTGGTGCTGGCTCGGCTGATCGTTAACAGTGGCCTGCCGCTGCGGCCGCGCCTCTCAGCATCTCAGAGCCGCCGTGTACTGAGGAGACAATGCTCAGTGCCGGTACACACCTGTCCCAAATCCGACAGACACGCTCGCGCTGGGATCAGTGCGACAACGACGTGCAGGGATTATAATAAAAACTATACAAAAATACTACACAGCGGACTAGCGCGGCCACGGGCGAACAAAGGCGCAGACGGACCAGCGGCGCCTGATACGTACGTCACGGTGGCTACCGAGGCCAGTGGCAGAGGTAGGTCCGTTTGTGTCTGAGACGGATAGCACCTGTTGGTGCTGGTGGCACGGGGATTGTCAGGACGTGTGCTGCGCTGCTGGCCAGCTATTGATTGCCGAGGTTCTGGCTGAGTCGGGAGCAGAGCGGCCCGGCCCGGCCCTGAGACGTGCTGGGCGATACTGTCAGACACCACGGAAGGGGAATGTCCGAGGAGATACAGGCGTCACAACAGGCTGGCTGTAAGGACGACAACACCAGCTGATGGGGGAGACTGTCCGGAGTACAGGCGTCCCAGCGGCTGTGACGACAACACCAGCTGAAGGGGGAGATGTCCGAGTACAAGCGTCCAGCTGGCTGTGACGGCAACACCAGTGAAGGAGATGTCCGGAGAGTACAGCTCCACGCTGGCTGTGACGACCATACCACCAGCTGCAAGGGAGATGTCCGAGTACAGCGTCCCCACTGGCGTGAGACAGACACCAGCTAAGGGGAATGTCCGGAGTACTGCGTCCCAGCTGGCTGTACGGCAGACACCAGTTGAAGGAGGAGATGTCCGGGGAGTACAGCGTCCCAGCTGGCTGTGACGGCAACACCGCTGAAGGGAGATGTCCGGAGAGTACGCGTCCCAGCTGGCTGTGGACACAACACCAGCTGAAGGAGATTGTCGGAGTACAGCGTTCCCAGTGGCTGTGACGGACAGACACCAGCTGAAGGGGGAGATGTCCGGGAGTACAGCGTCCCAGCTGGCTGTGACGACAGACACCAGCTGAAGGGGGATGTCCGAGAGTACAGCGTCCCAGCTGGCTGTGACGATAATCTCTCACGGATAAAGGAGGTGCGGCTTTAGTTGTGGTCTGCACGTGCCGCCATCCTCTGGCATTCGGCTGTGGAGGATATATAGTGAGTTACGACACATGATCACCGATAGAATATAATTATCCGCCTGATTCCACCTGACGTGTGATATGTATACCATGGCTGTGCTGCTGTGCTGGTGACTGGTGACTGGACAGTCTGACTGGAGGCAGACGGCCGGAGCCAGCCGGTCGGTGCCGTACCGGAATGCCAGAGCGGCGCGCTGCATACCGCCGACTCATATGGAGGCACCGTGGTGTCCGGGCCGGGCCGGGCCGGGCCGGGCCGCCGGGGCACACGGTGCTGCGGCCGGTACACCCCTCGTGCATCGGCACGACAGTGACGCCGGGTCAGCTGAGAGGGGCAGCTGAGAGCGTCGGCTGAGGGACTGCTGAGGGTCTGCTGGAGCGACCGCTGATCAGGTCAGCATCAGTAATATTGTCAGTATGTTGCGGAGGGCCCAGGAAGGCCGTACTGAACTGACTGGTGTATCAGCGGACACTGCCGATGTTTGCTGTCTGTTATGGACCGCTGGACACACGTCTCCGGTGTGTGTATGTTTGTGTTTCCGTGTGTGTGCGTATGTTTCCGTGTGTGTCTGGTGCGGAGTAGCTCTGTCGGATTGGCGGGACGGACGTACTCGCTTTGTGTTGCGGCTGCTGTCCGCGCAGAGCGGGCCTTAGCGCGTCAGCCGGCCGCCCGCCCGGCAATGTTTTATTCAGCAGAGCGTGACTATTACCTGTGAGCAGCTGAGGTCATCCTGCGGCCCGGGTCGCCGACCAATTGTGGCTCGCAAGGCACCTATATGGTGTACGGGAGTTTGTGTGTGGAGGCAGTTCGGAGCTGCTGAGTAGTCAATGTAGGCACTCTGCTCAAACTTGTGGATCACAAAGTGCTGGCGGTAATTTGCTGCACCGGGTCATACATTTTGGAAGAGGCTGCAGCGGAACTCACTGGCGTTAGCGTTGGAAGCTAGGCGATGTTGGTGGTACTGACTTTGCTTTAAGATTCACCTGCCAACGACTGAGGGAGAGGATCTCGCTAAGGTGCTCGGTATCGTTCGGATTCACGAGGCCAAGTGGCCTTTCTTAATTTTTCATTTTATAAGTATAAGTATTAACCGTTGAGTTTCAAACGTAAGTGTGAAAAGAGTCGTGCGTAGCCTTTATCTTCTCTTTCATCGACATACTCTGAGATCGTGCATTGTAACCGAATTATTGTAACATATTGCTGTCGGTTGTAACCTTACTTATTGCTATTCAAAGGTACCTACGCGAGCAGGATATAGGAACCTCACGAAAACTGGGGGTTCAGTGCAACTCCGATATTGTCTTGAGAGAAACCAACACCAGGGGAGTTGATTCCCCCAGGTTTTTCAAGAGTAGCGGAAAAACGCGCGCCGCCAAATTTCGCACAGCTTTCTGGGTTTCAATTACGTGAAAATGTTAACTTCAGGTCATCTCAGGTCAGGTCACAAGGTCATGTCAAGTGACCTTACCTCTAAAATCGTTTGTGGTCGTGCCAAAGTCAGTCTTTTTCCGAAATACTTGAAACTTGCAGGATTTCATAAGGTTATTAGTACCGATAATTCGTTTATCTCGGATTTTTGTGTATCTGTGGCCTAAGGTCAGGTCAGTTTACTGACCTCCCCATTATTAGTGAACGGGAAAATATACAAATGCTTCCTATTCAGGGAATTTGCATTAGATCAGGCCAATTCCTTCAGAATCATGTTATTTTAGCCCATTATTGATGACCCAGGTTGCTCAGTGATCTTTGCAAGGTCATCTGAGCCTCTTAGGTCATCTGAGGTCATCTGCATTGTTTTGTTTATAACTATTGACAGAATAAAGATAGAGTCGATCGGATGACACCAATATGTTTGTCTCGTCCAGACGCGTCCCCCCATATGCAACATGACCTACCTGGATCACCAAATGACCTTGACCTGAGGTCAAATTTATAATTTGACCTAAGCAGGTCATTTTTCTCATATTTCAAACCGCCTTGACGAGAAAAACACGATGGCGTCAAAATTGTTTATCTATCTTTGTTTGGTGAAATTTTATTTACGAAGAACAGCTTTGCCAACATAGCCTTTTTGACCTTCGATTGACCTGAGCATGGATGTAACTTAACCGCAGCGCACTGCAGGGTTCGCGTCCGAACACGAACTGCAGGGGGGTTTGATTTCCGCTCCCCCGTGAGATCTCCAATAACTACGCAACGTAGCACAAGCAGAAAACGGCATTAGATAGCTCTAGGCAAGCTCTATCGAAGTATTTCAGTCTTTTCCTTGGATCAGTCACAATTGAGGTCACGCAGTGGTCACCAAAAGGTCAGATTTTTCCGGTTTTAGGACTCTTTTAGGACTCTTTTCCAGAAATCCCCCCAATATCTCGGAAACTTATAGATAGCTAGCAGCAAACGATTAGAGAGACAATCGATAGCCTATTGAAATTTGCAATCGCATGGTATGTCTCAAAATTTGATCTCAGACAAAGTTTAGCTCCAGAGGTCATGAAAGTCAAAACATACTGTTCTTAGCAAAACAGTTTTTTCGTGAATAGCATGTCAACCTAAGAAGATAGGGTAAAATTTTGACCCATTCGTGTTTGCTCTCATTGATGCGGCTTGAAACATTAACGGTGACCTGGAAGGTCAACTTCAAAATTGACCTAATGGTCAAGAGTTCATTTGTGACCCAGGTAGGTCATGTTGCATATGTCGCAACGCGGCCAGACTAGACAACACATTGGTGCAAACTAATCTCTCTATCTCTGTTCTATCGAAGAGTTATTAGCAAATCATTGCTTAATGGCCTCAGATGACCTCAGAATGACTTGTAAGAGCATCACTGACATAAATTGCACCATTGATCATTTATAATGGCTAACATAGCATTATTCTGAAAGAATTAGCCAGATCCAATGCCATATTTTATGAAAGGGAAAATCTTGTTTATTTTCCCATTCACGCTATCATAATGGGAGGTCAGGAAATTGACCTGACCTTTGGGTCACCGATACGAAACAATCCGAGATATACGAATTGTAGTACTGATATTTCTATGAAATCCTGCAAGTTTCAAAAACTTTCGAAAAACGACGTGCTTTGCACGAACGCAACATTTTTGAAGGTGAGGTCACTTGACATGGACTTGTGACCTGACCTGAGATGACCTCAAGTCAAAATTTTACAAGTGTTGAATGCCGTGAACTTGATGAGCTCCCAAATCAGTACGAGTTGCATGAGTCGTATATCTACTAAGGTCCCAGGGGTCGCTAGGCGCAGCACCGCTCAGCCTGTCGTCTCACTACAATCGTGACAGAGAAAGCGCTGGCGCCAAGGGCGGAGGAATGAGCCCCACACTGCAACCTCGCGCCAAGATGAGAAATTTTAACCACTCGCAACCGACGGGGGCGGATATCCCCCGCACAGGTTTCGACCTAGCGGGGAAAAACGGCGGCGCGTCACCGCCGCCAATTTGTATAAGCTGTTTTGGGCCATCAATTCGCACACTTTCTAAAAAAAATGAGCTTACTAACTTTCGAAGGTCACGTTTCAGGTCACATAAATGACCTGACCTCAAGTCACTTTTTGTCACGTTTTTTGTAAGTTTGAGCATCTTGCTGAAGCCACAGTTGGTGAACTAAAAAGTTGAAAACTCACAGTGGTAATAAGGCCTTCAAATCTACAGTTCGTATATCTTGGGATTTTTTATAGTCGGTGGACCTGAGTCATGTCAATTTTTGAGATCCTCCCATTATAAGTCTTATGTGGACGAAATATTGAATATGGCTCACAATCGAACAAAACCTGGCCAATGTGGTCAGTTTTTCATTCCTAATCACTATTCTGAAGCAAAATATAAGGAATGCTAAGTTGTATTTTCTTCCGGTGAACCTCGTTTAAGGTCAAATCCAAGTGCCAAAAGGCTTCATATGGTTTTGTACAATAACTCATGTTCTAGTAAGATAGAGTACTGTGGTTTGGCACCATTCTGCTGTTCTCTCGTCACCTCCATCGATGACATAAAATTTGACTTGACCTGACATTGACCGCAGGTTCAGGTCAGGTTTCATTTTTTAGTTTTGACCTGCTACGATCAAAACGATATATGGTTCATGCGCGTGAATGCTGAGAACACGATGGTGGGCAAAAATTAGCTGCTCTACCTCTAAAACGTATGAAGAAGTTTATTAACAAAACGTTTTCGGTAAAATTAAGCATTTTTTACCGTCGCTGACCTTCTGGAGCCTTAACATTGAAACCGATCTCGAAATGCTGAGACCATGTTGGCGAAAGAGTGTTTCGAAGAGCCAATGCAAGTATTTTTTTTCGATTGCTCCTAGCTATGTTATGTTAGCCTGAGCTTAGCCCGGATTATGTTAAGGCGAGTGTCAATTTACTCGAAATATGGGTGCAAATTTGACTGTTTTTTTACCCTTCTGGTGGACCCAATTATTGACTGATCAAAAAAAAACTGAACTAAGTATTTTCGCCTAGTACCGTCACGACCTACCTCGGGACGCCGTTTTCCGCTCTCGCTACAGTTGTCGTAGTTTTGGGAGATCTCTGGGGGGCGTTATCCGCCCCCCCCCCGTCGGTTCGAAGTTGGCTCAGACCCCCGTCGGTGCGAGGGTTAAATGCAAAGGGGTTGAAGCTACAACCCCAATAATTTGGGAATTTAGCATTACGCCTATGACAAGATGTGGTACAAATGGGCTCTTAACTACTAAGTGCAACCCCAATGATTTTAAAAAGTTACGCCGGTGCCCTTAAACCCAAATCATCATCATCATTATCTGGAGCCCAAACTATTGACTATCTAAAATCTGTGGACATTTTGGCGATCGCATTATTCAAGACTTTGTTTTGCTTTTCTTGTTTGTTCCAAGCTATCATAGTTTCCGAGATAGGTATTCGGGGGTATCTGGAGCAAAGTCCTAAAACCGGAAATCTGACCTTTGATGACCTCTGGTGACTTCAATTTTGACGTGACCTAGAAAAAGACCATATACTTTCGATAGAGCCTGTCTCAAGCTATCTAGCACCGTTGTCCGCTTGTCGTTACGTAGCGTAGTGTTTTTGAGATCTTAGGGGTGGGGGTGGGGGGCAGAAATCAACAGTTCGTGTTCGGCGCGAACCCCCTGCAGTGTGCGGGGCAGATTTGGGCTCTTCTCGCACGTGTGAACCTGTTGCCACCACAAATATTTGTTACCAAGCAAAATCAGATATTTTAGCGATAAATCTGGCCGAAAAGTGAGTGAGCCATCCCCCCCTCCCTGTTCCTACGCCTGTGTCCGCGAATCATTTCAGAATAATTATGTCTCATAAAAACATGGTCACATGCACTTTGAGAGTATTTTTTGCTGCTACATGATTTCCAGTTCAGTTGGGTCCTTCGCCCATTACGTCTTCTGGCCACTGTGTCAACGACCATTTCCGACCCTGTGCAGGCTGAGCAATGTGCATATTGGCTGTGTTGGCTATCGGCAGAAACCGCCCGCCACGTCACAGGACCAATGGCCCTATATCCGGTCACATAGCGCAATATGTGGTGTGGTCGGGCGCCGACGGCAGCGGACATTGCGGGCGGGTACGCCGGAATTACATTGTATGTCAGTGATCCACACAGCTGGCCTGGTTAACTCGGAAGCCACTTTGGTCCGCTCGGTATCCGTCTGACGTCACGAGCTAGCATCTGAGGTGTGACGTCATGAGCTCTGGGATGTGACGTCATGGCCTTGTTTCTGGGATGTGACGCCATGAGCTCCTATATAGGATGTGACATCATTAGCTCGTATCTGGGATGTGACGTCATTAGCTTGTATCTTGGCGGCGTCCAGTTTTACGTAGCTTACAATCTTCTGTGCATTTGTCTGCATTTAAAATGCAGCTTAATTTGAAAATGAAATTCGGGAAAGTTGCAGATTAGTTTTATGTTGTTTGTCAGTTGATTGGTTGCTTCCGTTGCAGGAATTCGATGCGTGGATGAAATCAGCGTGGTGTGCTAGTTGGTGGCTGAGTTCTGGCCATGCCAGCAGGGGTGACATTTTCTGAAAATGATCAGTAGGACTCCAATGTTAACTTTATGTATTTTAAGGTCATTCTTACCATGCAACGCCATAGGCCTCAGGCGCGGATCCAGGATTTCGGTCGCGGGGGGGGGCGTACCATACAAAAAGTTGCGACCTACGGACGCGCCATAGGCGAGACCCGGCTCAGGGCGGGGGGGGAGCGTACGCGACGCCCCCTGGATCCGCGCCTGGGCCTAATGTCAAAATGTGGCATTATTGTTAGGGCCCTGGCCCTACCGCCCTACCAGGACTAAAGATCCGATGGCCCTCCTTTGTTCCTGCTGTCCGGTCTCCGGACTGGTCACAGAACAGCTCAGCGACTCCGATCGTGGTCGATCGAGGAGACAGTCATCGTCCAGTATAGCTCTCGGTCGGTCTCATCTGGCAGTGGAGCTGCTAGCCGTCCGACATATGATAGAAACAAGTCAGACTCGTTACCGACATCTGATAAATACAAGTTTAATTCGGTACCGACATCTGATGGATACAAGTTGGACTCGGTACCGACATATGATGGATACAAGTCTGATTCGTTACCTCAGAGCTGACTCACCCATACGAGTCCTGGTTCAGTGGGTGTGGTCGAGCAATTACCGTGTGTTAACAATCGTGTTCTACACAGGAGATAATATTTTCAAAGCCCGCTCCGACCCACGTACCAAGTTCAAGTCCACATACCTGTCTTCTGACGAATTTCAGCGGAAACCACGCTGCCTGGTGGTTTTATCCGTGTATTTATAAGACGAGAGCTGGTGTTGAGGTATGATCCATGGATGACTAAGCTTCGTCTCAAAGTTGAAACACCAAGACCGCCATTACCGGATATATGTATATTACGACGAACGGTTTTAAGGCCATCAAAGCTCATGTGCCACAGAATCTGTCTGAGAAGTGTGCAGAAATCCTCATATATAGCGCTCTGTTTTGCCCTGCAGTCCATATCGGCCTGTATAAACTGCTATAGTCCAAATAACTCATATATAGCTCCATATCAGATAACTCCCCATATATAGCGCCTGTTGCCCTGCAGTCCATATCGGCTGTAAACTGCTTAGTCCATAAACTTCCATATATAGCTCCATATATATAACCTCCATTATATAACTCCAATAACGCCTGTTGTTGCCCTGCAGTCCATATCGGCTTGTATAAACTCTATAGCCACCAAATAACACCAATATTATTAGCTCCATATAATATACTCCATTATAGGTCTGACTTTTGCCCTGCAGTCCCATATCGGCCTGTAATAACTGCTATAGTCCAATAACACCATATATAGCTCCCATATATTAATAACTCCATATATAAGCTCCAATATTAGCGCTCTGTGTTTGCCCTGCAGTTCATATCGGCCTGTATAAAACTGCTATAGTCAATAACTCTATATATAGCGCCATTATATAACTCCATATAGAACTCCATTATATACGCTCTGTGTTGCCCTGCAGTCCATATCGGCCTGTATAAACTGCTATAAGTCAAATAAACTCCATTATATAGCTCCATATATATAATCCATTTATAACTCCATATATACCGCTCGTTTTGCCCTCAGTCCATATCGGCCTTTGAAAAAAAACAAAAAACTTTTGCTATAGCTCCATATATATAACTCCATATATAACTCCATATATACCGCTCTGTTTTGCCCTTCAGTCCATATCGGCCTGTATAAACTTCTATAGTCCAATAACTCCATATATAACTCCATATATAACTCCATATATACCGCTCTGTTTTGCCCTGCAGTCCATATCGGCCGTAAACTTGCTATAGCAAATAACTCCATATATAGCTCCATTATATATAACTCCATATACTATATAACTCCGTATATACCGCTCTGTTTTGCCCTGCAGTCCATATCCGGCCTGTATTAAACTGCTATAGTCAAAAACTCCATAATAGCTCCATATATATGAACTCCATATACTAACTCCATAATATTAGGCGCTCTGTTTGCCCTCCAGTCCATACTCGGCCTTATAACTCTTAGTCCAAAACACTCAATATGATAACTCAAGTAGAACTCCCATATATAACGCTCATGTTTTGACCCTGCAAGCTCCATTCGGCCTGCTATAAACTGCTATAGTCAAATAATTCCATATATAGAACTCCATATATACCGCTTCTGTTCTTGCCTGCAGTCCCATATCGGCCTGTACTAAACTGCTATAGTCAAATAAACTCCATATATAGCTCCATATATATAAACTCCACTATATAGCTGCTCTGTTTTGCCCTGCAGTCCAGATCGGCCTGTATAAACTTGCTATGTAAATAACTCCATATATAGCTCCAGATACTATAACTCCATATATAACTCCATATATACCGCTCTGTTTTGCCCTGCAGTCATTATCGGCCTGTATAAACTGCTATAGTCAAATAACTCCATATATAGCTCCATATATAAACTCCATATATAACTCAATATACCGCTCTGTTTTGCTGCAGTCCATATAGGCCTGTTAAACTGGCTAGAGGCAAATAACTCCATATATAGCATCCATATATATAACTCCATATCATAACTCCATATATACCGCTCTGTTTTGCCCTGCAGTCCATATCGGCCTGTATAAACTGCTATAGTCAAATAACTCCACCTGCCGAGGGTACGGCTGACCGGCACTCAGCACTCATTTCCATACAGAGCAGCGGCGCATGAACACTCTTCCAAACTGAGGACTATGACTGCCCTCAACTCGGGGAATTTTAAAGTGCAATACCGGAAAACGCCTAGTCTTCATCGTAAATATATTCATTAGCTGTTAGCACTAGTGAAATGGATGTTGCTGTGTATTGTTGGGTCTTGTGCTTATGTGTATATATGTGTGCTGCCTTACCTATGTAGAAGATGTCGAACCGATGTCCCGAAAAACTATGTTTGCATGGATGGATCGGTCAATACAATACGAGGCGCCCTCCGATACATCTCCGCGAGGGCGCCCTTCCAAATAGCTCCAGAAGCGTCCCCCCCCCGCCTCACATTCAGCAAAGGACGCCTGTGGAGGTATGTAGGGAGGATGACCTCGGACCTCGGAGTTATGTATCTGAGGGTGTTTTTGGACTGTGTGAGAGGGTGCCTTCAGAGGCGTATCGTATCAGTGGGCGCCTTTGAAGTTATGTGTGAGGGCGCCTTCAGATATATATTGGAGGACGCCTCCGCAAGTGTATTCGAGGGCACATTTGAAGGTATGCGGGAGGGCACCAGGGCACCATCGGAGATGCATCGGAGATGCATCGGAGGGCGCCTTCAAGTATGTGTGCCTGTAGGTATGTGGGAAGGCGTCTTCAAAACTTCAAAGGTGCATCGGTAGGCGCTTTTGGAGGTATGTAGGAGGGCGCACTCAATTTTTATTGGAGGGCGCGTTGTGAGGTATGTTTGAGGGCGCCTTCAGAAGCGTATCAAAGGGCGCCTTTGAAGGCATGTGGGAAAGCGTTTTCAGAGTTGTATTGAAGGTCGCCTTTGGAGCTATGTGGAGGCGCCTTCAGAGGTGGTATCGGAGCGAGCTTACATTCAGTGAAACGCGCTTCATATTCAAGCCGGAGCGGCCCTCATATTCAGCCGAAGCGGCGCCTCACATTCAGCGGCGCTGCCTCACTATCAGCGGCCCCGCCTCATATTCAGCGGCGCCGCGAACCTTCATATTCAGCGGCGCCGCGCCTCATATTCAGCGGCGCCCTTCGCTGAATGTGAGGCGCATTGCATGAACCGAAGGCGCCTTCGGTGCATGAGCGCGCCTTCAGTGCTGAGTGCGCCTTCAGTGCATGAGGAGGACCATGGTGCAGCGACCCCCCCCCATACGCCCCTGGTTCGATTGGATTGCATCTGTGGCAGCTCGGCAGCCAGTGACGTGGCTACATTCCAGTAGTAATCTTTGGGCGCAAATTGACCCGAAGGTGTCGGCGCGCCCTTAAACCCCAATAAACAAACAAACCAGTAGTAATCTTGTCTTGGCCAGCGCGCGAATTCATTTTGTCGTCTGGCACTGTCAATGAAATGCTTTTGGACTTAAATATAGGTCATCTACATTTTTGATCATGATTCCCTACCAGCGTATGATTGTCATTGATAACGCATAAAACATGAGCTTCGAACGGAGACTAATAGCACTAACTACGAAGGGCCATTGACTACGCCCGACGTAGTCATTCTCAATTTAATGGGACTGAGAATGACTATGTCGGGCAAAACTGACGTTCACATTTTTTTAAAACAATAATGCAAAATTAAAGAGCTTGTACCAGTGTTCCGTCTTGAACTGTCTGTAACTGGCTAGTGACCTGTCTGTTGGACTGCCTGTGACCTGTCTGTGACCTGTCTGTGACCTGTCTCGTGACCGTCTGTGACCTGTCGTGACCTGTCTGTGACCTGTTCTGTGACTTGTCTGTGACCTGTCTGTCGAACCTTCTGTGACCTGTCTGTGACCTGTCTGTGACCTGTCTGTGACCTGTCTGTGACCTGTCTGTGACCTGTCTGTGACGGGCCTGTGACCGGTGCCTGCTTACCCTACTAACTAACGTGTCTGCTGCTGTGTGTGTGTGCCTACAGATGAGGCTGACGAGCAGACGTCGCCGGTGTTCGTGGCGCGGCCGGCCGACACAGAGGCGCTGCAGGGCGATAACGTGACGCTTGAGTGCGCCGCCAACGGCAACCCGCGGCCTCACGTCACCTGGCTCAAAGACGGCAACACTATCGACATGTCGTGAGTAGGCCGCGGCCGTGTCCCCCCCCCCCCGAGTCACATTGCTTCGTGAGAAGGGGTCTGAGTCTCGCTGCGCCTTGAGTCCCTGTCGCCGTCCGAGTCGCGCCGCGTCGTGAGTCCGAGTCGCGCCGCGTCGTGAGTTTAAGTCACCGTTCCGAGTCGCTGGCGTTAGTGTGTCTTGCCGGCCGGCCGTCCCTGGCTGGGAGTGGCTTGGCTGTGTGCCGTATGGAAAGACGATGTGTCTTGCCGGCCGGCCGTCCCTGGCTGGGAGTGGCTTGGCTGTGTGCCGTATGGAGAGACGATGTGTCTTGCCGGCCGGCCGTCCCTGGCTGGGAGTGCTGGCTGTTGTGCGTTATGAGAGACGGTGGTCTGCCGGCCGGCCGTCCCTGGCTGGGAGTGGCTTTGGCTGTTGTGGCCGTATGGAGTGACGGTGTGTCTTGCCGGCCGGCCGGCCTGGCTGGGAGTGGCTTGGCTGTGTGCCGTATGGAGAGGACGATCGTGTCTTGCGGCGGTCCGTCCCTGGCTGGGAGTGGCTTGGCGTGTGCCGTTATCGGAGAGACGATGTGTCTGGTGTCGGACTGGGAGTGGCTTGGCTGTGTGCCGTATGGAGAAGACGATGTGTCTCGCCGGCCGGTCGTCCTGGCTGGCGAGTGATGCTGGCTTGTGCCGCCCATATGGAGACGATGTGTTCTCGCCGGCCGGTCGTCCTGGCTGGAGTGGCTTGGCGGTGCCGTTATGGAGAGACGTGTTGCTCGCCGGCCGGTCGTCCTGTGGGTGGGCTGGGAGTGGCTTGGCTGTGTGCCGTATGGAGAGACGATGTGTCTTGCCGGCCGGTCGTCCCTGGCTGGGAGTGGCTTGGCTGTGTGCCGTATGGAGAGACGGTGTGTCTTGCCGGCCGGCCGGCCCTGGCTGGGAGTGGCTTGGCTGTGTGCCGTATGGAGAGACGATGTGTCTTGCCGGCCGTCCCTGGCTGGGAGTGGCTTGGCTGTGTGCCGTATGGAGAGACGATGTGTTGCGGCTGGCGCTGAAAGCTCTGGTTGGTATTCAGTCTGCTCTGGTGCCCTGCGGAGGGCTCCGTACCGTGGGTGGGGGGGATTGCATGTCCTGCTGGTAACTTTGTGTTTGCTCCACCAACTGTTATCAAATTGTGAAGCACTCTAAACATTAGCAAGAAGATGTTTCAGCTGTAGATCCACCAGTATAACATTTTACCCCATAAAGGGATAGTGGGAGGGGGCACTCCTGGTCACCTGCTCTTGGGTGACGGTTAGAAAATAAAATATACATCTGCCATGCTCCCCCCATGTTGCGCAGTTCTCACTGGAGCGTGAGTCGTGTGACCGTGTGACGGCCGGAGTGGGGGTCGGTATGTCGTTACCATCTTCTGATCTGACCCGGCGTCTGTCTGTGTATGTGTGTGTGTGTTGCGCCACAGATACCTGGACCGGCGCTTCTTCCAGCTGGGCGTCAGCAGTCTGCAGATCGTCGACGTGCGCCAGGAGGACTCGGGCACGTACTACTGCCGCGTCAACTACGCCGCTGACTCTGTCGACGCCAGCGCACTACTGAGGGTCAGAGGTCAGTCTGAGGGTCAGAGGTCAGTCTGAGGGTCAGAGGTCAGTCTGCGAGGTCAGAGGTAGTCTGAAGGAGTCAGAGAGGTCAAGTCTGAGAGGTCAGACGGTCAGCTGAAGGGTAGAGGGTCAGTCTGAGGGTCAGAGGTCAAGTCTGAGTGTCGAGAGGTTCAGAATCTAGGGTCTCAGAGGTCAGTCTGAGGGGTCAGAGGTCAGTCTGAGGGTCAGAGGCAGTCTGAGGTCAGAAGGTCAGTCTGAGGGTCAGAGTCAGTCAGACAGAATATGTGCCAAGTCAGGGGGACGGGCCACCCTGCTCAGCGGCAGAGGTCAGGCCCGGGTCAGACGAGCTGTGTTAGAGACGGATAGAGACACGGGTTTAAACCGTGTTAGAGACGCGGTTAGAGCCCCGTGGTTAGAGCCTAGTGTTAGAGACCCGTCGTTCAGAGACCCTGTTAGAACACGTGGTTAGAGACCCGTGGTTAGAGACAAGCAAAGTGTTAGAGACCCGTGTTAGGAGACACGTGTGGTGATGAGACCCGTGTAGAGACCCGTGTTAGAGACCCTGTTAGAGCCCCGTCGTTAGAGACACGTGTTAGAGGACCCGTGTAGAGACCGGTTAGAGACCCGTGTTGGATTAGAGGCTCGCCGTGTTAGCCCACAGACCCGTGTTAGAGACCCGTGGTTAGAGACACGTGTTAGGAGACCCGTTTAGAGACCCGTGTAGAACAGGCGTGTTAGAGACATGTAAGTTAGGTAGACCCGTGTAGAGGACCCAGGTCTTCTAGGAGTCCCCTGTTCCTGTTAGGCCAAACCGTGTTTTAGAGAAGACCCGATTTAGAGGACCCGTGTTAGAGGACCCCGTGTTAGAGACCGCGTGTTAACACCGACACGTGTCTAGGAGACGCCCGCGTGTTAGAGACCCGTGTTAGAGACCCGTGTTAGAGTCCCGTGTTAGAGACCCGTGTTAGAGACCCGTGTTAGAGACCCGTGTTAGAGACACGTGTTAGAGACCCGTGTTAGAGACCCGTTTAGAGGACCCGTGTTAGAGACCCGGTTAGAGACCCGTGAATAATAGAGACCCGGTTAGAGACACCGTGTTAGAGGACCCTGGTAGAGCGCCGTTGATTAGAGGACACGTGTTAGAGACAGGCGTTCAGGAGACGTGTTAGAGACCGAGCGTCCTTAGAGTCCCTGTTAGAGACCCGTGTAGTCAAGAGACCGCGTGTTAGAGACCCGTGATTAGAGGACCCGGTTAGAGACCGTCGTGTTAGGAAGCACTGCTTAGAGACCGTAGGTATAGAGACCCGTGTATAGAGACCCGTGTTAGAGACCCGTGTTAGAGACCCGTGTTAGAGACCCGTGGTGAGAAACCCGTTGTGTAGAGACCGGTGTTAGAACGACCGTGGTTAGAGGACCGTGTTAGAGACCCGTGTTAGGACCCGTGTTAGAGACCCGTGTTAGAGCCCCCGGTTAGAGACCCGTAGTTAGAGACACGTGTAGAGACCGTGTTAGAGGACCCGTGTAAGACCCAGTGTTAGAGGCCCCGTGTTAGAGACAACGTGTAGAGACACGTGTTAATACCCGTGTTAGGAGAACCCTGAAATATAGAACCAAGTGTTAGAGACCCGTGTTAGAGCCCCGTGTTAGAGACACGTGTTAGAGACCCGTGTTAGAGACCCGTGCCATCTATATCGAGAGTCGTGTCAGAGTTGTGTGTTAGACGGTGCGCGTTTGATACACCTACCGGTAGGTACAAGCCTCTATACTCTGTTCCTGACTCAGCGCAGACTCCGATGAAGACTCGGCCGCTATGCTATTGAATTCGGCATCACTGGAGATTGTTTTTCTTCCAGAGTTGATTCGCTTTTTCTTTCTCGCTTTTCCGGCGATGTTTTCAGTTGCAGTTGCCCACGCCATCTATATTTTAGTTTTGTGTTATATGCTGTATTTCATCCAGCTACCATATTTTTGTCTTTCTCGTTCAATACGTTTTGTTATAGTTTTAAGTGATCGAACTGCTGACTGTGGACTGAGCTGAGAGATGGATATTTTCCGCGAGCCACTGAGGCCTGTGTTATCGCCGCAGAAAGACGTTAATGCACCACTGCTCTAAAATCCTTCCATGTATTAACCTTCGCGATAGGTGTTATGTATTATAATGCTCATGATTCCTGCAGTTTAATGTGTTGCTGCCACTTAAACCTGTCCTCATTCCTGAAGCTGGAGGACTTTAGATGAGGATTTAAAGACGAGGCCTGAGTAGAATGGATGGCTACGCCAGCAGCGCTCACAGTTCCTTGAACGGGCCCGCTCCGGAAGGTTTCCGCGTTTTATTACAGGCTGCCCAGCCTTGGGAGCAGCGCCGGCGGCCCGGCGGCGGGTTAATGGGATGTATGGGAGGCGGGGCGGAGAGAGGGTAAGGTGTAAATGGGAGGTGCGCTGCTGCTGTCCATTGGTATTCAAATGAGGCGGCCCCTCGCTCCATTGTGTCCGAATTTCTCATCGAACGCTGCTAAGATCAGTGGTGTAGCTTTTATGGCGCTTAGGTCACGTCGTGGAAGCATCGCCACTTGCACGTGGAAGAGTATCGCCACTTCGTCTCTGACAAAGGCGGAGTAGTCGGGCGCGCGCATACACCGGCCAAACGACCTTTCGGTGGCCGTTTTTCTTGCAGATGAAAATGAATGGACAGAGTTCAGCTGCCATTTTTGCTGAGCTGCCAGTCAGTCACCTGGGCAGTGCCTACCCCCGGCCGGGTGTGGCTGTTGACAGCTCTCTGCACCGGATGTCGCGCCGTCAGTAGCTCGGTTGACGGGCTGTCTGTCCTCTGTCTCACCCACCCGGCTGTCACTGACCCGCTGTGCTGTGCGTGTCCCCTCGCTTCGCAGTGCCGCCCGAGTTTGAGGTGCTGCCGAAACAGACGTCCGCTGCTGAGAAGGAGGACGTGCAGCTGACGTGTCGTGCGCGCGGCACACCGCCGCCAGACATCTCCTGGACCAAGGACGGAGAGAAGCTGCACAACTCCGACTACTTCCAGGTGAGTCTGACGTCCCGGTCCACCACCCGACCACAGCCGGGTCAACCGAGTCCCAACTCTGCCCGGCCTACACACACAGCCGGGTCAACCGAGACCCAAACTCTAACCGCCTACACACACAGCCGGGTCAACCGAACCAAACTTACCCGGCGCTACACACACAGAAGCCCGGTCAACCGAGACCCAACTCTACCCGGCCTTACCCACACAGCCGGGCGAAACCGAGATCCCAACTTTTCTACCCGGCCGTACACACACAGCCGGGTCAACCGAGGACCAACTCTTAAACCGGCCTACCCACACAAGCCAGGGTCAACCGAGACCCAACTCTGCCCCCATACCCACACAAGCCGGCGTACAACCGAGACACTGCGTACCCTGGACCTACACCACACACGGTCAACCGAGACCCAACTCTGCCCGGCCTACACACACAGCCGGGTCAACCGAGACCCAACTCTAACCGGCCTACACACACAGCCGGGTCAACCGAGACCCAACTCTAACCGGCCTACCCACACAGCCGGGTCAACCGAGACCCAACTCTACCCGGCCTACCCACACAGCCGGGTCAACCGGAGAGCCTTAACTCTACCCTGGGCCTACACACACAGTCGGTCAACCGAGACCCAAACTCTACCCGGCCTAAACCCACACAGGGCGGGTCAACCGACATCCCAAACTCTGCCCGGCCTACACACACAGCCGGGTCAACCGAGAGACCCAACTCTACCCGGCCTACCCACACAGCCGGGTCAACCGAGACCCAACTCTACCCGGCCTACACACACAGCCGGTGAAGAGGCACCACTGCTGATGGTGTTAGTGTGTCGGTGATCCTGGCCGCTGTGCCGGGCAGTATGGGGGTGATATTGACGGAGCTGTGTGGGCGGGCCGCGGCGGCAGAAGTGGCGGTCTATATTTGGCAGGCGATGCAGGTCAAGTGGCGGTTAGCCTGAGAGTGATTCGCAGCGACATCTGGTGGCAGCTGCATTGAATGAGTAATGGCGCTCGTTTTTGTGTGTTAAAAGCAATACAGCGTCAGCGGTTGCGACGTTCGCAAACACTTATCATTATTTCGCGTATTAAATGAGCGCAACGTGTTGTTTAATTTAATTTCCGCTGTTGATGTCAAGACATTTAATCTGCATTGGTTAGATATTGGGAAATTTGTATGTTTTCATTAAATGAATGCAACTTTGTCTTGTTAGACAATG
Source organism: Semibalanus balanoides (assembly GCA_014673585.1). Lineage (NCBI taxonomy): Eukaryota > Metazoa > Arthropoda > Thecostraca > Balanomorpha > Balanidae > Semibalanus > Semibalanus balanoides. Next base: position 12,351 of record VOPJ01008847.1, on the reverse strand, counting down.
ATAAAACCTATCTGTGTCAAACTTGGTCTGTGTTCTGTAGATATCCAGCCTATTAGATGGTGTTGTGACGCGTCTGTGTCCTGTTGTCAGCTGGTAGGGACAGCCGTTAGGGTCCTGTGGTCTGTAAAAGATGGTGTTGTGGACGACACTAGCGGTCTGTGTCCCTGTTGTCAGGCTAGTTTGGACGTGGTTGCTATGTGTCTGTAGATGGTGGTTGTGACGCGATCTTGTGTCCTCTTTGTCAGCTGTTCGGACGTGAGGTTCCTGTTGGTCTGCAGATGGTTGTTGTGACGCGTCCTGTGTCCTGTTGTGCAGCTGTTGGTCGTGTCTGGTTGGGGGTCTGTGAAAGGTGTTGTTCGACGCGTCTGGTGTCCTGTTGTCAGCTTGGTGGACATCGTGTTCTGTGTTGTGTTGGTCTGCTTTCTGGGGGTTTAGGTGGGTGCTCACTTTGGTAGGTATGTAAGATTGGTGATTGTGAACGCGTCTGTGTCCTGTTGTCCAGCTGGTGGACCGTGGTCTGTGGTCTGCAGATGGATGTTGTGACGCGTCTGTGTCCTCTGTTGTCAGTGTTGGACCGTGGTCTGTGGTATGTAAGATGGTGTTGTGACGCGTCTGTGTCCTGTTGTCAGGCTGGGTGGAAGGCGCTTGTCGGTCTGTGGTCTGTAGATGGTGTTGTGACGGCGTTCCCTGTGTCCTGTTGTCCAGCTGTTGGAGAAGAGTGGTGCTGTGGTCTGTTAGATGGTGTTGTGACGCGTCTTGTGTCCTGTTGTCAGCTGTTGGATGGCGTGGTGCTGTGGTCCCTTGTAGATGGTGTTGGTGACGCGTACCTGCTGTCCTTGTTTGCTCAAGCGTTGTAGGAACGTGGTCTGTGGTCTGCAGATGGTGTTCGTGACGCGTCTGTGTCCTGTTTGTCAGCTGTTCGAGACGTGGTCTGTGGGTCTGCTAGATGGTGTTGTGACGCCGGTCTGTGTCCTGTTGGTTCAGCTGTGGAACCGTGGTCTGTGGGATCTGCAGAAGTGGTGTTGTAGGACGCCGTCTGTGTCCTGTTGTCAGGCTGTTGGACGCCGGAACACTCTTGGCGCAGGTGGGGGCCGGCGGCTGCGATCCTCGGGCTGGTGCCGCGCGATGCCGGCGTGTATCAGTGTATTCGCGTCCAACGAAGGCGGGGAAACAATCCAGACGGCGGCACGGCTTACCGTCCAACACTTCAGGTGAAGGCTTGTCCTGACCTGACCTGACATGTGATCTGTTGACGCTGTGCCTATGACCTGTGACCGCTATGACTATACCTAATGACCTATGACCTATGACCTATGACCTATGACCTGACCTGACCAGTCACGTTCGTACTGCCGGCGTGGTTGAAGGTCTGGCGCAGTGTCACTGTACAGCAGTCCTGTTTCGAAGATGTTCAGTTGTCTTGACGGTAATGTCAAACTTAGAACTTTGATCTGAGTTCCAACTAATAGTACCGTAAAGTGGGGTGAAGTGTGGCACAACATTAGAGTCAGCTCTAGTTTGTAATATTTGAGGGTAAGGCAGTGTTTCTGATCTCATCTGTGGATAATGATTGATTTTCTATCACCTAGAAGTATTTTACTGTTCTCGTTCATTTAACAAATGAACTGGATCGAATTAAACTTACGTCTCACCTCACCCCACCGTTTCGCCTCACCTCATGTTACCGTACCTAACTCAGGTGACGTAATGGTGGATAGGTGTCCTCAGTTGTGATGACTGCCAGGCCTCGATCACATCTTAGTGAATCCATTTTTGTGAGCATAGTTTCAGGCGTCCTAACCGTTTCATGGCGCACAATGAGCATCAATGTCAATGTCAATCAATGTCATCAATGTCATCAATGTCATCAAACACAATGTCTGTTCCCCACGAAACAACCACCGAGTCGCGATGGAACCTTTCCTGGTCAAAACATAATTCAGTTGCTGTTTAATATTTTTCTTGCACATTTTTATGCGTGTCATTTTTTCGTACAAGGCATCGTGTTTCCATTATCATACTAGTATAGTATTCAGTTGCAGAGTATATTAGTCTGTATTAGAGATGTGAAATGACGAGCAATGCTCTTTTTAGTTCAATATCGATCACTATCATTTGTATTATTGGGATGCGTCATGTCAATGCTGGAATATTTGTATGTATCTGGTATGCACTGTCGGTTTGCTCCGATGTCCTTATGCTGTCACAGTGCCATCCTAGTTTTTGTATCTGGTACAATAATTGAACTCGCATGCGCCTGTTAGTTGTTGCACCGCCATACACCAGTTTGTCCCAATTTGTGGTACTACTTGCTAACTCTCATCTAGGATGTTGTTCCGATATATTTGTCTGTCATGCTCGTGTTGCTTTCTTCGCAAACTTTTGTCCGAGTCCGACACAGGATGGGAGGTTTATCCGAGTAGTGCATCACACGGTGTGACGCTTGTCACAGTTCACACTTCACACTGGTACATCTGACGGTGAAGAAACTCTTCTTGGTGGCACCCTGGTTAGATCAGCACGTTCCCGGTGGGACTCTGCCCAGTCACACCACTATGCATGTTTGTCTGTCTGTCTGTATGTATGTGTATGTGTGTGTGCCATGTCCGGTAGTCGTCACCGCCGAATGTCTCGCGGCCGTTCTGGCCCGGTATCTGCACGCCACTAACGTTTTTCTTCGTTTCTCCCCTGCCCTCCCCCTGCCCTCCCTCTATCCCTGCCCGTCCCTCTGCCCTGTCCCCCGCGGCGGCCTCTGTCTACCGACGGTGCAGAGCTGGGCGGCCGTTCCCGTAACTCCGGCACGCCGGTGGCAGCAGGTAAAGGCGGCGGCGGCGGCGGAGCGGCCGACCACGGCGCCGCTGCAGCTGCCGCCTCAGCGCCCCGCAACTTCAGCGCCAGCGTGATCGGCACCCGCTTCATGACGCTCACCTGGCGAGAACCACTCAACAGTGCCGCGCCTGTCACCGCCTACTCTGTCGTCTACCACGAGCGGGGCTCTGAGAGGTGAGGGGAACGGAGGAAAGGGACAGGACATTCGTCTGTCACGAGCGGGGCTCTGAGAGGTGAAGGGGACAGAGAAAGGGACAGGACTGTCGTCTGCCACGAGCGGGGCTCTGAGAGGTGAGGGGAAAACGGAGGAAAGGGCAAAGGACATTCGTCCTGTCACGAGCGGGGCTCTGAGAGGTGAGCGGGGACAGAAGGAAGGGACAGGACTGTCGTCTGCCACGAGCGGGGCCTTCTGGAGAGGTGAGGGGAACGGAGGAAAGGGACAGTGACATTCGTCTGTCACGAGCGGGGCTCTGAGAAGTGAGGGGACAAGAGGAAAGGACGGGACAGTCGTCCTGCCACGAGGCGGGGCCTGAGGGTGGAGGGAACGGAGGAAAGGGACAGGAACAGTTGTCCTGCCGAGCGGGGCTCTGAGAGGTGAGGAACGGAGGAACGGGAACAGGACAGTTTGTCTGCCACGAGCGGGGCCTCTGAGAGGTGAGGGGACAGAGCGAAAGGCACAGGACAGTCGTCCTGTCCGAGGCGGGGCTCTGCAGAGGTGAGGGAACAGAGGAATAAGGACAAGGACAGTTCGTCTGTCACGAGCGGGGCTCTGAGAGGTGAGTGGAAAGAGGGAAGGCACAGGACAGTCGTTGCACGAAGCGGGGGCTCTGAGAGGTGAGGGAACAGAGGAGTATAGGCGCAGGACAGGTGCGTCTAGCTCCCGACGAGCGGGCTCTGGAGAGGTGACGTGGAGGTGATAGCACAGGACAGTCGTGGTCACGAGCGGGGCTCTGAGAGGTGAAGGGAAACAGGAAAGGCACAGGACAGTCGTCTGTCCACGAGCGGGGCTCTGGAGGTGAGGGGACACAGAGGAAGGCACAGGAACATCGTTCTGTCCGAGCGGGGCCTCTGAGAGGTGAGGGAACTAGAGGAAAGGCAAGGACCAGTCGTCTGTCAGCGAGCGGGGCTCTGAGAGGTGGGGAACAGAGGAAAGGCAGCAGGACAGTCGTCCTGTTCAGAGCGGGGGCTCTGAGAGGTGAGGAACAGAGGAACAGACAGGACAGTCGTCTGTCACGAGCGGGGCTCTTGAGAGTTTTAAGGAACAGGGAAAGGCACAGGAACAGTCGTCTGTCACGAAGCGGGGCTCTGAGAGGTGAGGGAACAGAGGAAAGGGAAGGACAGTCGGTCTGCCCAGAGGGGTCTGAGAGGTGAGGGCACAGAGAAAGCGGATAAAAAGGACAGTTCCGTCTGCCACGAGCGGTGCTCTGAGAGGTTGAGCGTGAAACAGAGGGAAAGGGCACAGGACAGTGTCTGTCACGGCGGGGCTCTGAGAGGTGAGGGAACGGAGGAAAGGCACAGGACAGTCGTCTGTCACGAGCGGGGCTCTGAGAGGTGAGGGGGCGGGGAATGGGGGAGGAAATGTGCACGGAGCGATTGGGGTGGGTGGGTGCAGGAGAGGGAGGGACTCGGTGGTGTGCCTACCTGAGTGACTCTGACCAAAGTACACGTGGTAGTGGTTATGCCCGCTGACGAGCCTCTGGTATTCGTGTGGAGGAGCTGACGGTGATTTGCTCACAGTGGAGGTGGGCAGAGGAACGTGATCTGATGTGGTACTCACTATTTTGTGGGTGACTGCCTCGGCCTCGAAATCTCCGTCCTCTTAATGGCCGTGCTTTTGTGTTGTTTGAGGAACCACAAGACCAAGCAGTCACATCCACAATGCAATTACACTTTTTAATGCCATAAATCAGACTGTCCACTGTGCTGTTAAACATCAAATGGTTACTGCTTCCATAATTATATTTTCCCATCCCGTCTATCTGCCTGCAGTTGATGGCTAATTAATGCTGACTGGGTGCTTTTGATGGCCGTGTGTCTCACTGTATTAGTCCCATGGCGATCGTGATTTGGCTTGACTAGACTGATTCGGCCTCATTGGCATGCCCTATCGCCCAACCCATCACCATGATCACCGATGTGCCATACACTCGAGTAGACGGCCAGACTTATCGCAATGGACGCAAACTAATAAACAAACCAAATGAAAACTAAATTAAATATTAAAGTCCTCGAACCGACGGTCCATAAAAGATCACTCACTCGAATGTAGTGTTTAGATAGCGTAGATTTAAGAGGTTCCACAACGGCGTTGCAGGTTGTCGGTGATTTGGTGTCTGCGCAAAACACCAGACCCCGTTCTCTACTGTTCTAACTCCTCCCATCTCTTCACAGGGAGCGTGTTCACAACACGTCAGCCAGCTCTGTCTCTCCGAGTCTGCAGATCCAGGGTCTACAGCCGGACACTGAGTATGAGCTGCGTGTGGCGGCGCTGGTGGGCGGTGTGGCCGGCCGGCCGTCTCCGCCGCTCCTGCTGCGGACTGAGCTGGAGCTGACCGTGCCGCCAGCGCCGCACCAGCTGCAGCTGACGGCTGTCGGAGCCACACGACTGCTGGCCAGCTGGCGGCCGGTCAGCCCGCCGCCGGCGCAGTACACTCTCTACGTGGCGCAGGTTCGTGATGACCGCGGCTCTATATTCCTTGTGTAACTCCTTGGCTGCATATTCCTTGTGTCCTTTTTGTGTAAAGGAGCACCCTGTTTTGGGTGGGCAGCTTGCACGGACTAAATGTTGTTTTGGGGGTCACCCTAGTGCGACGGGTGTGTCAGGGATGAATAGGAGACGCTCTAGGAGTTATTAGCGTGCAATTCAACTTCCTCAGAATCCAATTATACAACTCTGCAGCTGATGTGGTAAGTAGTTTACAACGTGATTGGGTTGACTCCCAAAGGATCATGACCTGTGTCCTCGAAAACATGAATCATTATAAATCACGGAACGTTGTGGAAAATATTGTCTTGAGTTGGTGTCATCTTCCTTCAAATATATTGTACCATAGCACATACATACACACCGACCCTGCCATATCAGCCTGGCGTCGTATTATGCCCTCCGGCCATATTAAAAATTGAATTGTATCTGCTCCCATCTACCGTCCAGCTCAGTCCAACTCTGCAACCGACTGGGCGCAATTAACCTGAGCTGCTGTCACCACCCCCCCTTAAAACACAACAACAAACCTTGCATAGCCCTGTCCGCTGTGCACTTGCAGACCTGTGCAACACGCTTCTGATCTCATCTGTGACCCCGCTGTCCATCAGTCCAGTGTCCAGCCCTGTTTGTGACCCTTCTGACCGCGTCTGTGACCCTTCTGACCGCGTCTGTGACCCTTCTGACCGCGTCTGTGACCCTTCTGACCGCGTCTGTGACCCGTCTGACCTCGTCTCTTTCGTCCCTCTCCCCTCGCCAGTCTGAGGGGGGCGATGACGAGCGCGCGTTCAACACCACCGCTACCGAGTACCTGCTGAGCGGGCTGCGCAAGTACACGGGCTACACGGTGCGGGTGGCGGCCGTCAACGGTAACGGGCCCGGTACGAGCACGGCCGAGCAGCGCGCCACCACCTGGAGTGACGTGCCCTCCGAGACACCGCAGAATATCACCGTGGAGACGGCCAGTGACACGGTCAGTCGGGGTCACTGACAAACGGGGAGGGGAGGGAGGACTGTGGAGTGGGGGGAGGGAGGACTGTAGAGCGGGGGATGACGAGGGAGGACTGTAGAGTGGGGGATGGGGAGGGAGGACTGTGGAGGAGTTGGGGATGGAGGAGGAAGGGAGAGGGTCAGTCGTCCAGCGGTGGTGGAAGGGAGCCATGAGTATGATGAAGGGAGTCAGGCACAGTCGTTGGTTGTCATTCCGTATAGAGTTCGATGGTGAGTATCACGAGGGATGCCGACGGATATTTCGGTAGTGAGAACAACTGGGATGTTTGGGGAGTTTGGACGGTGAGAACAGCAGTGAATAGTTATGCAGAGTCTGTGCTGAAAATGACGGGGAATGCTGCAGTGAAGGCGTGGCCAGTGACCAGTGTTCGGTGCTGCAGCTGTTTCCTTGCCACGGCTATCCAGCGTCTCGGACTGGCGTGTTTCGCTCGCTGTCGTGAAGTGCTGACTCGATATGTGTCTGCCGAGGACATCTGTGAGATCGGTGGAAAGAGGCGTGGCTATTTAACGCGTCAAGTCGCCTCATAGATCGGCAAATATGATCAGGCTGCTTATGATTCCCACAGTTCAGCACTACGCTCCTTACTATGCTGACATTCTGATGACCCAAATAATCCTGAGCAGTGAACATGCGTTATCCTAGCAGCGGTCTGGAGGGGCACTCAGCACACCTAATTCACCACCACCGGGCCTCGGCCGGGCGTCTGACCGTCCCCTCCCCCCCCGCCCTTTGCCCCCGCAGAGCGTGGTTCTGCACTGGGAGCCCCCACCGCCGGCGCACCGTAACGGCCAGCTGACCGGCTACAGGATCCGCTACAAAGTACAGGCGGGTGGTGGAGGCCGGCGACCACAGACGGTCGTCACAGACGCCAGCCGACGCACCTACACCCTGACCGGCCTGAAGAAGGACGCCGAGTACCTGGTCAAGATGGCCGCGCTCACCGTGAACGGGACGGGGCCGTACACGCGCTGGCACGCGGCGCAGACCTTCCACCGTCTGCAGGTGGAGACGACGGTACCGGACGAGCCTGCCTCGCTCAGAGGTGAGATGCCAGCCGGGGCTGCCGAGGATTGAGGTGCGATGTTTGCAGGGGTAGGAAGGTGTCGGGTGCGCCAGCCGGGTGGGGTTGGAAGGTGTGGGGTGCGCCAGCCGGGTGGGATCATGGGATGGGAAGTCGAAGGTGTGACGTTCGGGGAGAATATCGGATGCCGAGCTGACTGAAGTGTGGTTGAATGCATGTAGAACCGTAAAATGTGTTCGTGCTGTGGAAAGATCGTTCACATCGCTACCCCCAGGACGTTAGGCTGCGGTATGCCAATGTGAAACATCTCTTGGTTACTGGTTTCCTGGTTACTACATGTGATGCGGCGCGCCAGTTTTGTCTTATGGGCTGTGTGTTGGTCTGGCTTAACTGCTGCCGAGATGACAGTGGTGAGCAGCTGGGCCAGTTCTGGCGAGATGATAAGAGTCCGTGAGACATCCCTTGTGACGGACCCACAGGCTACTAGATGGCTCCGTCTACAGTCCCCCTCCCTGCCCATCCCGCTCTACAGTCCTGCCTCCCCATCCCCCCCCCACTCTACAGTCCTCACCAGAGCGTGCTGTGCTCGCTGCAGCTGGTAAGGTCCGTCTGTACCCTCCGAAGGGCGGGAGTCTGCTATATCACCAGTGTGACCGGCGCGCCACACAACTGTACAGCTGCGGCGCCCTTAAACCCCTTATCACCACCTCTATCTGGCCGGCCGCTCGCTGTCCACCCCCCTCTGACGGCGGCCCCTCTGCCCCTGCTGCCCCGCCTGACGGCGGCCCCTCTGCCCCTGCTGCCCCCTCTGACGGCGGCCCCTCTGCCCCTGCTGCCCCGCCTGTGCCTCTGACCCTGCTGTCTGTCTGTGCCGCCAGCCCGGCCCACGGAGACGACCATCACGGTGCTGTGGTCGCCGCCCAGCAATAAGAACATCCGTGTGCGTGGCTACACGATCGGGTGGGGCCGCGGCGTGCCCGACTCGTACACTGAGGTGATCGACGCCGAGAAGCAGCGCCACTACGTCATCACCGGACTGGGTCAGTCACAGCCGCTGCAGTGGCGGCGGGACGGACTGGGAGGACTGGGTCTGTTGGGGCAGCGGTACCACAACGCCGGGAGGGGAGGTCGCTAGGACGGCAGTCACCCAGCTGGTGTAGGGATAGAGTGACGTTACGGACTGGTTTAGCTTTGGTAGTTTGAGTAGTTCATATCTTAGTAATATCAGTATTGACAGGGAGCCAGGGATATTCTGTGGTGACTAAGGCTGTGTTCTGAGTCTGACCCGTCGATTCCCGCGGGGATTCCGGGGAATCGGTAGAAAAGTGCTTTCTACCGATTCCCGAAGCAAAGGTAACAGGAATATCAATGTAAAGTACATTGCTGTTTAGAGTAAAATTATCGCCGGGGATTCCAGGGATTCCCGCCGGGAATGTGTCGGGTCAGAACACAGCCTAAATGTGTGACTATTGTGAGCAGTCCGCCCCTGTAGCTCAGTGTGAGTCCTGGGAAAGTCCCAGTCAGAAGCAAATAGCGAGCGCCGAAGCGACTCGAACCCAGGCTGCCACTACTGGGATAGGTCAGAAGACCAGCGCTCTCCCGCTGAGCTACAGGGGCGGCTGAGGTGGCCTGCGGCCGGTGGCAGCGGTCGCACTCAAGGTCAGGTGACATCAGTGAGCGGGGCGGACCGTGTCCAGGTATTCGGGCACGTAAAACTTTCGTCTCTGAATTATGCCGGCCAACAGGAATTGTGCGATCGGGTGGTGCAGTCAGGTCCTGCGCAACAAGCTCTGCTTAGCGCGGGTCCTGACCTCGGAAATTCATCCATACAAAACATTCGGACTAAATTTATAAAAAGGTTGTCGCCAGTGTCGTTACGTTCATTGAATGAAATAGAGACGCAGGATTGTAAGCTAGTGGGACAGGAGGAAGCAAAAACATGCACAGTAATGACTTATCGCCCCACACTATCGCCGTAATTCTGACGGGAAGTGTTAGACCGAGACCGTGGTGTGCCCCGGCTGGCGGGTGACACCCCCGCAGACACTCTCCGCTGACCGGCGTGCTATCCGCTGCGGCCGGCAGAGCCCAACAAGGAGTACGTGGTGTCGCTGCGGGCTCTGAACGCCGCCGGTAACGGCACGCCGATCTACGAGACGCTGTGGACGCGGCAGCCAGTCCGCAAACCGCTCGACAGCCGGCCACTGGTCATCCCCACCGGACTGAAGGTGTTCATCGTCAGCGAGTCTGCAGCTGTGCTGGAGTTCACTGACCTCTCACTGCCCAACCAGGTACTGTGACTGACCGACCGGTCACTGCCCAACCAGGTACCCACCGACCGCTCACTGCCCAACCAGGTACTGTGACTGACCGACCGGTCACTGCCCAACCAGGTACCCACCGACCGGTCACTGCCCAACCAGGTACCGTCACTGACCACCACTGCCCAACCAGGTACCCACCGACCGGTCACTGCCCAACCAGGTACCGTCACTGACCACTCATTGCCCAACCAGGTACCGTCACTGACCGACCGGTCACTGCCCAATCAGGTACCCACCGACCGGTCACTGCCCAACCAGGTACCGTCACTGACCACTCACTGCCCAACCAGGTACCCACCGACCGCGTCATGCCCAACCAGTACCGTCACTGGACCACTCACTTGCCCAACCAGGTTACCGTCACTGACCACTCACTGCCCAACCAGTACCCACTGACTGGTCACTTGCCAACCAGGTACCGTCACTTGACCACTCACTGCCAACCAGGTACCGTCACTGACCCTCACTGCCCAACCAGGTACCCACTGACTGGTCACTTGCCCAACCAGTACCGTCACTGACCACTTCACTGCCCAACCAGGTACCGTCACGACCACACACTGCCCAACCAGGTATCCCACTGACTACCGGTCACTGACCACTCATGCCCAATCAGGTACCCACGACCGGTCACTGCCCAACCCAGGTTACCGTCACTGACCACTCCACTGCCCAACCAGGTACCACTGGACTGGTCATGCCCAAACCAAAGGTACCGTCACGACCACTCACTGCCCAACCAGGTACCGTCCACTGACCACCTCACTGCCCAATCAGTTACCCACCGACCGGTCACTTGGCCCAACCAGGTACCGTCACTGGACCACTCATTGCCCAACCAGTACCCACCGGACCGGTCAACTGCCCAACCAGGTACCGTCACTGACCACTCACTGCCCAATCAGGTACCCGCCGACCGGTCACTGCCCAACCAGGTACCGTCACTGACCACTCTACTGGCCCAACCAGGGTACCGTCACTGACCACGTCACTGCCCAACAGGTACCCACCGACCGGTCACTGCCCAAACCAGGTACCGTCCACTGACCACTTCACTGCCAACCAAGGTAACCCACTGACGGTCCCTGCCCAACCAGGACCGTCACTGACCAACTCACTGCCCAACCAGGTACCGGTCACTGACCACTTCACTGCCCAACCAGGTACCGTCACTGACCACTCACTGCCCAACCAGGTACCGTCACTGACCACTCACTGCTCAACCAGGTACCGTCACTGACCACACAATGCCCAACCAGGTACCCACCGACCGGTCACTGCCCAACCAGGTACCCACCGACCGGTCACTGCCCAACCAGGTACCGTCACTGACCGACCGAGAGGTGCCGGTTTGCCAAGACTGACACCCACCGGGGGAGGGAGGGATACCACAGAAGACCGTGTAGCTAAATGGAGTCATGGCTGTCGTGGATATCTCAGTTGGGTACTAATATTTTTCACCAGCCTATCATGAGCAGTAAACTGGCCATCCTCAGTGGACCATAGCTTACCACTCAATGCGCCGTCTCAGTATGTCCGGCCGTGAGACGCATTCTGGACGGAAATTCACTCCAGCATCCTAACACAATGACAATGCTGCATCCGTTATGTAGTGCTGTAGAAAGTGTTTCTGTGTTTCGCTCAAAGCGTGCGACCTGTGCCGTTGTCTTCACGTATGTTGATCGGTGACTGGTGTGGCCGGCAGCTGCTGTCTGTTGTCGTCGCTGTGTTGTGACCGCCCCTGTGGCCGTGTGTTCCCCGCCGCTGCTGTCGACAGCTGATGGTCACGGACGGACGGCAGTACCGGGTACGGTACAGCACCCAGGCCAACCCCGACAAGTACCGCTACTACAACGCCACACAGCTCAACTGTATGATCGAGGGACTACGGCCGGCCACCACCTATGAGTTCTCCGTGCAGGCACTCAAGGTACGCCGCCGCCGCTGCTGCTGTCAGGGCGGGCAGAGGTCAGGTGTCAGGTGTCTGAGGTCAGGAGTCAGAGGTCAGGTGACAGAGGTCAGGTGACAGAGGTCAGGTGTCAGAGGTCAGAGGTCATGTGTCGAGTCAGGTCAGACTGTTTTCTGGTGGTGGTGGTGAACTGGAGCTAACTGTGCCTCCTGCGTCATATTGTCAGGGTCACCGTGAGTCCGACTGGTCNTGATACAAAAAATTCAGAGAAATGACGAATAGATTGACAAGAGATTGAACAGGAGATAGCCCTGAGACGGACCGCAGATTGATTGGAAAACGGACCAGCATGTAGGAAAGCGCGTGGCCCCGTCCTGCCCGGATAATGGCCCCTCTCAGGCCGAGCGCCGTCCCGCAGCGGGTGGCTACCGACACGCTCCCGTAATGGAGAGCGGGCGCAATTCAAAGTGCTGTTAGATCGCCAGAAACATCCATAACGACGGTGGCGTGAGGCGCAGACCATCAGCCCGGCGTCGGGGCTGTCGAGGCGCC
>VOPJ01008846.1:0-41441 GCA_014673585.1 Semibalanus balanoides | reverse complement strand
GCGTGCGTACGCGCGTGCATCATCGCGCGCCAAACAAAACGACGCACCTGCACACCACATATCGTCTCAGTTTTCTGGCGCTAAAGTACTGTCATATTTTTGTTTAAAAAAAAAATAAGAGCGTTTTGGATGAATGTATTTTCGTGCCAAGCAGGCTTTTGTGCATGTTGCACATGCACAAAAGCCTTGAACCGGGACCCCTGACATTGACCTCTGACCTCACCATCCGATCGCATTCTCGGTAGCCGAGAGAAGGCCGCACCGCCACCGTGTGACTGTGACAGTGGAATGGCTTGACAGCGGAATGTTCAATGGTTTGATTTGCTGTGAATACAAATAAGTTTGGATACATTTGGATTTGGTTGCAGTTTGAATGTATGCTGATGTTTGGGAATTGTGTAATGCAATTGCGTAATGTTGGGAGCCAGCCTCGGCTCCCAGCGCCGTTTAAGGAGCGGGTCAATGTCGCATCTCATCATAGAATACGCACGGGTCCGGCCGATGTCTGGGAAACGGTGGATATATGTCGGCAGACTTGTGGCACTGGCTGATGTCCACTTTCCCAACAGAATATTGCTCAGAAAGGGCATGGCATGCTTTATGTTAAAGAGATTAAATCAAGTGTTGTTTCAAGTTATACAGTTAGGTATCTTGGAAACAATACAGTGCAATGCAATTTAGTAATACTGTTATCACTTCTCGACAAAGAAAACAGTCATGAAAACTTCAGTGATTATTTCCAATTCTGTTAGTATGTGTCACTATGTTTTACTATTTCGGTGATAAATCTAGCTAGTCCGGTATATTTTCAATGATATTTGCGTGATAAGAATGTTTTTTCTTGCATCAATGACGTCATCAAATTTGCGACTTTGTCACGTTTTGCTCATGTAAATACTTAAACCTTGACTAACCCAGACTTGTGTTGTGTCAGCGCAGGGTGTTGCGATTGTAAAATTTATAGTGGCTGTATTTTGAATTGTATTTATAAGCAGTAACAGTAAGATTAGGTAAGCACCCTTACGCTACCTTGATGATTACGCTACCTTACTCCATGTTTACAAGTGCTCAAATGTTAGTCAGGATGTTCTAACTCCCAGTAATCGCTTTGGAGCTTTGGTGCTTAGTTGTAGTGGAAAATTCTGGTAAAAATATAAGCAGAAAATTCAACATATGAGTGAAAATTCAACCAAAAACTATATTTATTTGTTTTTATCGATGCCCAATAACATGTCTGTACTTATTAAATGAGATATTCTGTATCGATTGGTGGGTATATTATAGGGATTAGGTAACTAATAACTAATGGTGCGATATCTGTTGTTACCCTAGGACAGTACCTACATTAATTACGTTACACATTTTCTGTTGTGTGTGTGTTTTTTTGGTGGCGCTTAAGTTCATTGAGGCTATCAAGCACCCACACATTTTCTGTTACTTTTCAACAGTTGCTTCCCTGTTTTTCTCTGGCTACACAGGGTCCAGAGTCCAGACCCCCATGTTATGCATATGGAAAGCATATAAATAACTTACACTTAAAAAGAGTCACCTGCAGTGCTGTTATATCTAGTTATATATCACTGACCCATCCCTCTCCCCTATTTGTCACCCTGACATTGTCTCTGCATAAAGCAACAGGTTTAAGAGAAAGGCAGCTATGAACAAAATCAGCAATGTCATTCACATATTTGAAAAAATCCCCACAATGCTAAATGGTGACCTTGATATAATTTCGCTGATCCCCCCTCACCCACACACACACACACACAATTACACGCTATTTGCCCTCCTGGTACTCCCTCTGCTATCATAATATTAAAGTTATTTAACATTATTTGATTGTATATTAAACCTAATTAAAAATAGCTGGATGGTGCTACCCTCCATGTTGTCAGTGTTTATTACAATGTTAAAAAAAAAATTGTCTCTTCCTGGCAACACTAGTCTTTTTCTATGACCACTAAAGTGTCATAGAAATAGTCATAGAAATTGGATTTTGAATTGGATTCTGGATTAACTATAATTAATCTAGATTACCAATTCCCATTCAAATCCTTATTTCAGACAGTCATGAAAACACCTGTTTTACAAAAGCAGATTGGATTCTGTAAGCAATTAATATAAACTGGATTTCCTAAGGAAATTTGATTTCCCTCTGTTTCTACTTATCTCATTCAAGGCTATTTAAAAATGAAAATGTTGTTTAGAATGACGAAACTTGTGCATAATAAATTTCACATTGGCAAGGATGTGCTGTACATTTTTTTCAAAAAGGTAGAGCAATGGTTAAGCAATGGAGAATGATTGAGACTCCCATTGAGCATCCAGTTCATCCAGTCTGCTCTGGATTATGTTGAGGGATGATGGTAAATAGATGTCAACAGGAAGCCAATTCTAATCATTGATAAAGTTGAAGGTGGAGGCATTTTGGTTACCACAACATGTTGCATGGGCTTACACGATTATACACATGCATCTGTTGATGATGATGATGATTATGGCTTTAGGGCGCCGCAACAAAGTAGTTATATGGCGCCCATCACATGCATCTGTTGATGGGCGCCAAGTGACCATAAGTAGTCAGTTCGCCCAAAAACTCCTATTCATCATCACCATACATCTCTTAAAAGTCCTTGCAGGTCCCGTTTTGTGACAGTGACTGTGGCCCGTTTTGCCAGGCTCGCCGTCTGACGTTCCGCCGGCTCGGCTCCGCGTCCTCCACCGCCCTCCGGCTCGTCTTCCGTGCGTCACGATGGCCGACTCGGCCAGCCCACTGCTGGTCAAACAGCTGACGGCGGCCGACTTCAACCCTGCTCGGTTCGTCCAGGACGCCACCGAACAGTGCGTCGGCGGCCTGGAGCTGCGCCAGCACCGCCACCAGATCCAGGTGATCGCCGACAGCACCAGCAACGAGCTCAAGAAGAACGTCTACCGCAACTACCAGCAGTTCATCCACACGGCCAAGGAGATCCAGTACCTGGAGGGCGAGATGTACCAGCTGTCGCACCAGCTGACCGAGCAGCGATCCCTGCTGTCGTCGCTGTGCGCCGCGCCGCCCGCCGCCACCGCGCTGCAATCGCCGCCGGCTGAGGAGCCGCCGCCGCCACCGCGGCCTGCCGCGCCCGACGACCTCGAGGAGCGCCGCCGCCAGCTGCTGCAGCTGATGGAGCGCGTGGAGGGCGCGGCGCACATCCGCGAGGTGCCCAGCCGCTACCAGCTGTACGAGAGCGACCTGGTCGAGCTCGACCAGGACACGCACGCGGCGCTGCAGCGCGTGCACGGCTACCTCTTCAACGACGCGCTGATGATGGCCGTCTGGCTGCCTGCCCGGCGCGGCCGAGTCCGGTACAAGTTCGAGGCGCTGTTCGCGCTGGACAGCCTGGCCGTGGTCAACATGCGTGACGTGGGCAGTCTGAAGCACGCCTTCAAGCTGCTCATGTTTCCCGAGGTGCGCGTCTTCCAGTGCGCCTCGCAGGAGATCAAGGACGAGTGGCTCGACATCGTCGACCGCACGAAGCGCAGCAAGATGGACGCCGAGCGGAAGCAGCAGTCGGCGCGTCAGAAGCGCGGGGGCCGCGCGGCGGCCGCTGCCGAGCCCGACCCAGACGCCGAGCCGCCGCCGGCCGAGCCTGCTGTCGGCACCGCCGCCCTCACCGAGCCGCTCTTCATCGACGAGTGGCTGCTGGAGGCGCCCGAGGACCTGGACGTGTTCCTGGCTCAGCGCGAGTTCGAGGCGGCGCTGGCGCTGCTCGGCCGCGCCCGCGAGGCGGCCGCGTCGCTGCCGGACTCAGAAGCGCGGGTGACGCAGCTGCGGAGTCAGCTGGGCGGCCGGCGCCAGCAGCTGACCGAGGCGCTGATGACGGAGCTGAGGGTGGAGGCCGGCCGCAGCCTTCAGGGCGGGCCCCGCGCGACGCGCCGCGCCCTCCAGCTGCTGATCCGGTTGGGGTACGCCGGCCAGGCGTGCCGCCTCTTCCTGGAGCGGCGCTCGGCGCTGCTCCGCCACGAGCTGAAGCAGGTGAAGATCTCGATGATGACGCAGCTGTTCGTGCACCGGCTGGCGGCCGTGGTGTTCGGCAGTCTGGCCGAGACGACGCGCGAGTTCCAGCGCGCGTTCGCAGCCCACCCCAACTGCGCGTCGGCGCTGGTCGGCTGGGCGCGCCAGGAGCTGACGAACTTTATGGGCACCTTCAACAAACAGGTGTTCACGGGCAAGGTGTCGCTGGCCACGCTGGCCGAGTGTGTGGGGGCGATCCGCTCTCAGGCGGACCGGCTACGCGAGGCCGGCCTGGACGTGCGCCAGGAGCTGGACGCGGCGCTGCTGCGGCCCGTGGAGCGCGCCGTCGCCGACGCCCGCCAGAAGCAGCTGGAGGCGGTGCGACTGCGCGCTGCCGAAGACCGCTGGCGGACGACCAACCTGGTGCACGCGGCCGGCGTGGCGCGCTTCCAGGCCGAGATGCGCGAGCTGGGCCTGCCGGGCGCAGAGCAGCTACCGGACGAGTCGTGCCGGCTGCCGCTGACGGCCAACACGCTGCAGTTCTGCCGCTCGTTCCTGGCGCTGGTCAGCGAACTGGGCCGGCTCAGCGACGGCGACCTGGAGCCGGCCATCGAGGACGCGCTGGCCGCCGTGCTGCTGGCGCAGCTGCAGCACGCGCAGAACGCGCTGCGCCAGGAGCGGTACCGCGCCGAGCGCGCTACCATCGTCACCAACGGCCGCTTCCTGCTGGAGGAGCTGCTGCGCGCCGCCGAGGAGCGCTACCGGCAGGTGACGGGCCGGCCGTGTCCTCCCATGGCCTCCCTACGCACCGAGCGCAGCAAGTTCCCCGACCTGTGAGCAGACGGCGGGACAGAGACCGGCGGAGGTACAGAGGGATGGACCACGTTTGACGGGGATATAGTGGGAGGTGGGGAGGGGGGGTGTCAGCGTGACGGCGGGACGGCGCGGCCGCAAACTGGAGGTGCCTCGCTGGTGAAGCCCGGGCTCAACTGCTGATGACCTGCGGCGCCGGCAGGCTGGTGAGATGATGACACTTCGCCAGCACACCGCGCTCACCGGTCAGTGGCCGACTCCAGTGTAGACGTGCTTTGTCCACAGCAGGCGGGACTAAAGCAAATAGTAAACTTGTCGCTCTCAAAATCAACACGCTCTTGTGAGGCCTATCCAGCAGTGTTTATTATGTTGCGCTTCCTATCTAAAATGGCCTTGGTTTTTTTGGTTTTACAGTAATTATTCCACATAATTAAAACTTACTTATATTATATATATTTACTGAAATCTGAAAAATATATCATGGGTGTTATTTCGAAGTTTGTGTTTGGTATATCGATACTTGTATATGGAATGTACCCCATGTTGTCCGTGTATTCACACCGGGGCTCTATGTCAGTATAGTGATTACCGTCTAATCTTTTATTGTCATATTATATAGTTATACGTGGGTTAATTAACATCCCAATTAAACTTTAAGCCTTATATTTGCTCATATAGGTCACCCTAGTAAGCAACTACCCATAATATGGATATAAATTATTTGATATACCGTTTTATTCTCAATTAGGTTAAGAGGACACATTAAGCTTCGTAATGATTGATAGCTCTCGCACTAAATTACTTATATTTACACTCAAGTGTTTTATTTTTTTTTTGTTTTTTGGCACACCCTAGTTCACATTTTGTTTTTGTATGCTGCTTCGGTGAAATTTCCCTATTTCGATTATGTGTTGCAGTTCATAAATTCATTGTGTTGGATATAAGCCATAATATAGGGCTAGTAGTTGCGTATTAATATTTAGTATAATCAAGTAATGTTCGCCAGTTTCGGTCATAATAGGATGTTTTGATCAGACTGAGCCGTGATTGGTCTAGAGGACTACGTTTCTTTTAAGGTCTTCGTTTTACTTATTATAGCTCTCTGGGACTTTGTGGATAAAGATTGCTGCTCGGATATGAATAGTGTTGTTTAGAATCCGCGGAGGGACTCAGTATTTGCAAAGTTGTTTTATAGTCAATGCTTCAATCGTAGTCGATGCTTCGATTGAGCATTACTCTCTGCCTGTTCGGGTGTGTGATGTATCCTGTCCTCGGGTAGTTCCCCGCGTATTGCTCTTACCGGTGTGCCCTAGGGGCTCATTTATCAGCCGAGGTTATCCCGTTGTTTATCGTCATCGCCCGTGTCTTATGCGATCCTTTTTTGATTTCCTCGATTCCGCTAAGCCGTTAGCCCGTTAGTGATCCCTGTTCGCTCTCCTCCGGATTGTCCCGTTGCGCGCTATGATCAGTAGTGTCTGCGATTACCGTATTCTTCTTCACAATCCCGTATGCCTCGATTCCGTCGTTATCTCCGCGTCCCGCATCTCTCTGGCTCTTCTACGTATCTGCGGTGCCGTGTCTATCATCTGCTGTCCCGCGTTGTCACTCGTGGTGCGGATGTTGCTCTGTCCACGCTTGTCCTCCGTTTCCCGTGTCTCGTTCGTGTCTCGTGTCCCGTGTGGTTATCCCGTTCGCGTATCCCGTTTCCGTATCCGGTCCGATATCCCATTCCGTGTTCCCTCTCCGTAGTCCCGTTTCGTCTATGCCCAGCTTCCCAGCGCCATACGCCGTTGCCGGTACCCGTCTGCCGCCTGATCGCCTGTTCGTGTCTATCCCGTCCTCGGATATGCCCCTTGCTATTATCTCTGGTTGCTGTATTCCCTGTTCTCCGCCCTATCCTGCTTTCGATATGCCGATCGCCCGTTCCGCGGTGTTCTCTGGCTATGCCCGTTCCGTTATTCGCTCCTTGTGTAACGTTGTTAGCGATTGTACTCCTCCGGTATCCGTTCCCGTTATTCCGTTCCCGTTATTTCTCGTTCGTGGATTACATATCTCCTGTATTTTCTCGTTGCACGTATTCCGTTTTCCGCCTATTGCCGTTACGTATTCCGTTCCTCGTATCCGTTCACCGTATCCTTTATTATTTCATGTTCCTTACTCGTCCCGGTTATCCGTATTCCGTTTTGCCGATATTCGCCGTCTCGATTATTCGCCACGTCTCTATCGGTTCTTCCGTGTCCTGGTATCCCGTAGTCTCCCAGTATCCCGTCTTCCGGTATTACGACTTTCCGTATGAGAAGTCTGCGCTTGCTGATGTATCTCGATTTCCGTATCTCGCTCGTGGAGTACGGTGGTGGGTTGATTCCCGGTTCTCGGTATCCTCTCTCGTATCCTCTCCCGTCCTGCCGTTCTCCTCAATGTTCTTATCTCCGCGCCTCTATTGGCGCTGCTATTCGTTCCCGTACTGTTGTATCCCGTTCCTCTGGTCTCTCCGTGCCTTCCCGTGTTATCCATTCGGTTCCTGGTTATCCGCTTTTTTAGTACTTACGTTATTCTCTTTGCGTATGCAATTCTGTCGTTCGTCCTCGCTATCCCGTTTCCGTATCCGTTTCGAGATGTTTATCGCTTGTTTTCTGTGAGCTACAACCGCTGGTATATAATACTGTCTCGCGATTGTGTATTTTACGCGTATCCCTGGTGCGGGATTTGATATACCTGTGCTCCCTTTCGTCGTATATACCGTCTCGGGCTATACGCGATTCTCGCTCGAAATAGTACGTTCCCTGAGTTTAGTCGATAGTATACCGTTACCGAACCGAGTCATCTGCTACTGACATGGACGGATTCATGTTAGTAACGCTTACGTTTACTCTCTCCGTGTGCAAAAGTTAATACACTGTTACGTAGCACATTTCATTTTTCTCGTCTCAGCGTTGTGTTTTGCGTATTACGTTTTCTAGTTTATATAATGCCGTCTACTGGGGTAGCCCTCGTTCGTTTCTCCGCTCTCGGTCCGGAATATGCCGCTCTCCGTATCCGTCCGTATCGGTGTTGAGATCCGTGTATCGCTGCGCGCATATTACTGTATATCGTCTCTCGCGGTTCCAGGTAGTACCACTTCTAGTCTTCTTCGTACACTTTACCGGTTAATATCTGAATCTCATGTACCATAAGTGACACTCACGAAAACGCCGTTCCGTTCCCGCCTCTAGTTGGTTTCTTCTCAGTCTCTTTGGCGTACCATCGGCGGTTATTTGACTCTCAGGATATTGTTATCTTGGACGTATGTTAGATCACTGGTGCATTGGCGTCATTGTTTTCTGTATTTATTATCTGTTCCCTAGAATGTACATAGCGAGTATAGCGCGCCTCTGAATGTTATGTCCTGTGTTTCGCCAGAATATCTCGTGTTTTCGAATATTCGCGGATTTCTCGTCTAAACTTGACCATTAGATTCCGTTAATCGGTTTCCGTCTAATCCTGTTTCGGTTTATTCGATGTTGATCCGTTTTTCAGTGTAACGTGCGTAAGATGTCACGCTTTTTCTACTAGCAGTTATGAGTTGCCGCATAGTTTTACTCAGTTTGTGGTGCCCTCGCGTGTTCCGCAATGTTGTGTCGCCGTATCCTCCCCTATTTGCGTATCCTTCCCGGTGCTACTCCGCTATGGTTTTATCTCTTGCGTCCCCCATTTATTGTGGTTTGGTCTAGTCTTGGGCGGGATTACTAACGAGGGTTTCGCGAGTATTCGCGTTTCGCTTATCGTCCATTCCCTCGTCTTTGATACCGTTCTCGTGCAGCTATTCCTGTGATTTCGGTCCTTGGTATCTATCTCTTCAGTAGCGCGTTTACTCCCAGAATCTTTCTTTATGTTTCCTTTGGGTAGTATTTGTTTTTAATACTCGTTTTGTGCGTTATAAAGAGTTTAAATCGGTGATTTAATCAGTTTATTTGTGTGCGGGTGTCTGCGGGATTCGTCCCTTTATCACAAACCATGTTTGAGTTATCTTCGCTATCGCCTTGCCGATGGCCAGATTAAGTTTTTCGTGAACACGTACAGTTTCATTGCGCGAGTGCTTCATGGACAGTTACTAAGCTTCTGACTAGAATATACGATTATATTTCTAGAGATACTTGATCGCCGTTCTATCTCGACACTACACTCTTCCTGTCATGTTGATACCGTTGAGGAATTTCGCCTCGTTGTCCGATATCCGATCAGTTCAGGCAATGGTGCTTACTGTTCCTCTCCATGTTATACACAGTTTGTAGTTGTTTCTTTCGATCTGGAGGCAATTGATTTGGAAGCCGTATTTTAGCGCCGATTTGAGTTTCGGCATTTAAATAGTCTGTCTCAGTGCAGCGTGATGCACGTAAAGTTGCCGCTTGTACCTATGAACATCAGTCATGACTGGAGTTTTTCGAAGTTGAGTGACGGTGTTAGAAATGAACATTGCAAGTCCTGGATGGAAATATAATCGTAGGACACCGTTTTGCATGTCGTAGCTCTATTGTATTTTTTATTGAGGGGTGGCCGTCTTACCTCATATTGCCGTCTAGCTTTAACTTAATTGGAGTTGAGCCCGCTTGACCTGACCTAAGGTCAGTTCTACCTTAGGTAATGGCTGTATGTATCGAACCGTGACTAAGAATGTTCCCGAGTAAAAAAAAAAAAAAAAATCATTAGGACGATGCCCAGTAGACATGAAAATGACGGCGCTCTGCGAGTCCGTTTTTATATTTCCAAAGAATATTTGAGCGTATTCAAACAACGCTAGCAATACGGATGATAATGTTTGTCCCCCGCATGAAACGCTGGAAATAACGCAAGAGTGGTATCGCCAGTCAATAACGTAAATTTATAACGTCATTGACTGGGGGGATATTAGCCCCTGGTTATCTTTCGAACCTATAAGCGCAACGAGACGCACAACAAGTCATTCGAAAGCTCTTCATAAGAAGCATTTAAATCATGCTCGAATTGTTTTGATTAAGATCAAATAACAGGTCACGGTCAGGACAGTATGGCCCATACCTACACTCAAATTCCTCGATTTTGATTTTGTATAACAAGTCAAAATCGAGGAATTTGAGTGTAGGTATGGACCATACTGTCGATTCAAAGTCTTCGATTGCGATCAGTATCACGCTACGTGCTATTAAAGGTAAACATACACATACCGCATGAGCAAAAGTGCGAATTTGGGCAAAGGTCAAGGTCAAAGTCAGGTCACAAAAGATAACCATGCGCAAACACAATATACATGAAAGTTATGGGACACATGTTCTATGGATTATTTTTCACGTATAATTCAATCGTAGTAGTCATTTGACCACCTGACCTCATTGCAGTGAAGTTCAAACTCGTTTGTAGTGACGTAACTAAATTCGAAATATCTCGATTTTTTGACAAAATTGCTTATTATGCAAAGAAGACGTAAACTCGGCGAAGGTAGTACCCAAAGTTTCACGTTTATGTCGCTATTGGTTTTTAAACTTTTGCAAAAATACGTCAGGGTAGATACTTGCCTCGGGCCTCCCCCAGTCAATGTCAGGTTACAGTTAACATGCCGTTTTACTAAGAGAAGGTTCAAAGATAGGCCCTCGACCCTTTTAGAGGACTCAGAGTGCAGACCAGCAAAAAAAGTTGGTTCGAGGGGCCGTCTAACCGAATTGCAAAACTCATGAGATTTCGTATGTTTTTGCAATACGAGTTGATTAAAGACTCTTCTTGTTTACGATTTGCGTATAATTTATTTAAAATGTGTTGATTTTCAGCCATTTCGAAGGTTTCGGTAAAACCATAACGATGAAAGGCTCCGTTTGGATCCGCCCCTGTTCGCCCCACCCCCAATCGTTTTCATAAACTGACACCGCTGCTTTATACATTTGAATGTCAAGTCTTCCACGCAAAGCCATGAGCCTAATGTTAAGATGTGAAATTATTGGTAGGGACTAGAGCCCTGTCTCTACCATACCTATTGAAAACGACATACATGTGTAACGCATAGCTTTAAACTCGCCCGTGTAGGGCAATATTACTGAATACTGTGTGGCCGTGTAGGAGGGGGGGGGAGGGGGGCTCGACCCCCTGGCGTTTCGATTCGACTCTAATTGAGCTAGAGCTTAGATAAAAAACGAGCGTGTTGCTGGTGACAAGAGGAAGCCATTGGCATTCGATTTACAGGTGCTGAGTCATTAGATGGCCTTTGAGGTCATGCCGATGACCCAAAAACGTCATACGATTTCATCAAATCGTAAATGTGTAAAAAATGAATACCTATCGAGCTAAAACCGTAAAGAAACATCTTCTAATGCTAAATGAACACCAAGTTTTTAATCAGCGTCACAAACTGACCTAAAAACTGCAAAATTAAAAACAAAAATGATGTCAGATCATCTGAGGTCACTGACCTCGGCTAACCTTTGGAAGTGCATTACCCCAGTTGGGACATATAAATATGTCAAATAGATATCAGATTTGAAATCAGCGTCACAAATTGTCCTAGAAACGGACAGAAGCCACAAAAGTCATATGAGGTCATCGGATGTCAGTGACCTCGATTGACCTCTGAAAAGGTAAACCAAGGTCACAATCTCTTCAGGAACCACAACTCTCACCTACAAACACCTGTACATATGCTCCTGAACAACAAACACTCGGAAACTGCACATGTTTCAAGGCTCAATACTACGGGACGCCAGTTACGCCGAACATGATCTTGATAAACACTTAACAGGTCAAATGTCATGGGTCATTTTGGTTAACAGTTCAAAATTTCCAGAGTATGTGTCAAACTGTTCAAAAGTGGGGTACTGAAAGTTTCATCGCGATTTGTTGATAACTACAAGATGTATTTCGAGAGATAAAAAAAATATGGTGGCATCCACCCCTACATTGACGAGGGTTAAGCAAAGAACTGCAGTCCGCGTTATCCCTGTACCCAGATGACACTAGAAGTAAACGCCTGTAGTTATGCTGTACTGCATAGCTTCATGTCGAGAACTGCAATCCACGCTATTCTGTCGCTAGGAGATGGGGCATACTGACTTACCCCAAACGATTTAGCGACTCCGACGATCACTGTTTGTCGGGCATCTGAGTGGATCAACGAGCCCCCATGGAAGTTATGCTGTCATTAGGGCGCATTACGCATTAATTCAGACTAGATCAAACCACCAATTCTTGCGCCTCGACGCTAATTTTTTATTCCCTATATGGACCATGGCAACTGATTAGGGTAGAGGCGCCCTCGTAAGTGTCAGTGCCTAGTATGCCACGTCGTGCCCAGCTCGATTATGGAATCGTCGCGCACTGCGCACACATCCTGCAGTCACGCTACTTGTTCACTGTGGTCAGCTAAGATCGGCACATCGTGACCTGTCACGGTGGGCGGTGGAGTAGATCAACCTGAAGCCAAGCTTAGCACTGCACGCTGCCAGTATAGTCTTTTATATCCGAAGAACTAGCGTCTGTCTGTATTCGTTTCCCTATCGTGCATTCTGGGCACTAAAGTAAGCGTGATATTATACCGCTCTCTGAGGTCACAGTTCAATATGGCGTGCTGTCAGACGCCATTAACAATCTGCAGCGAAGGGCGTGGCTTCCGCGCTGCGTTCTCGTCCTCCCCTCAAAAGACAGCACCGGCTAGATGGTCACTCAAGGGGAACAGGCGGGGTGTATACTATAGCTTGGAAGCACCTGGGCCTCACATATATGCGACACTCCGCCGCCATCCCACGCAATCTAACTCGTATCTATTATGTAAAGCCAAACTAGCGTGCAATTATCTTTCACTAGACTGCAGAACAATGCAAGCCGCATTCTAGTTGTTCGGAACAAGCATCGATTGTGTCGAACAGGTGATTCCGCACCTGCCAAACGGCTTCGTCGACATACTATCAGGTTGACGCGCACGAGCTTGTTCACAGCGCTCGAAGCGAGCACGACTAATGGTAGATAGAGTGCGTTTCTTCGTCGGATCGGTGTTATTTAGTAGCCTGATTAATTTCTTATGTCTAAATGGGCCGTACAAATGTCGATTACCATGCTGCGGTGTATTTGCTCTAAGTGACTAATTATCATGCATTAGTCACAATTGCTTGTGATCCATGGCCATACTGTCTAGGTTGTAATACGGCGCGCATACCCATAAGCACAATTCCAATCGTCATAATCTCACACGTGTCCCGCCTGAAAAACTCTGGCCTCAAACGCCTTGTTTCAGATTGCTGGGGTTTAAGTCTCGAGGACGTCTGGCGTTGACTCCGCTTTGTCGGCCCGCTATTTCCCACATGGATTTGTTGTGCTATCTGGAGTTTAGATACATGGAACAGGCATAAATTATAGATTTGAACCAAGCCACCATATTAAGCTAATTGGTTGCTGCGTTATCCCTTGCGAATATACATAGCAACTTATCACGTACTGACGAACGCTACACGAGAGCGAAAGGGTGTTGTTTGCTTTTACACTCTTTTAAAGACCCGGCTCAACTTTTGACACATTTTTCGAATGGAGTCTGATGAACCATCAATCTCGACAAATTTCGTATCCCATTTATGAGTCGACTCCACAACTTCTGACGCCGTTTGCTCTCTCTTGACCCCCGGATCCGTGAATGCAACGGCTGCGATCATTGACCTCGTAGAGCAAAATTGTTCTATGGAGACCGCGGACGATGCCATTTTTAGCCCAGCAGACTAGCGGTGGTTTCCACCTGCGTGTAACGACAAGAACGAGAGCGTGAGCTTTGTTCGAGTATGTCGAATTGAAGCGCCAATCTTATGTGAAGTGCCACTACGTGAAACTAAACAATTATCACGTATAGTGATTAGAATACAAAGGTGGTAAACACGGAACTACGTTCTTTCGGACACAAAAGTGCCTAGTTATACGCTTGACAACTTCGAGAATACATGAGTAAGACGGATCCTTTATCTGCATTTTGTTTTCATTGATTCTCTGAGTTGGACCCGTCAATTTCGCGCTGGTTCCTTATGGAACCGCAGTGTAAAAGAAAAGAATCATATTTCACTGCATTGGCACGGCGCTTGCAATTTAATAACTATAGGACTTCCAATCAAGTCATTCTGAACGATCAAAATGTAAACATATATGGACATAAATAGACGCTAATCTGCAGTGCAGAATGCGTACATGCTAGTGTGTGCACACCTCAGTGCTTGTCAAACTGCGCAAGGAAGCGCCGCACGTCGATCCATAGCCTATTACTATTCAAGATCTCTCTGCGAGTTCTAAACAAGCAGTGTCTGCTCTCACTAGCTTAAACGGACCGCGAAGGAATCGCACCTGAAGATGAGTCACGGTCGTCTTGCGCATTAATCTCATCCTCACATGGGTGTATACCCGCGTAGGCAAAACAATCCTGATAGCCAGCTATGCCCCGGAGGATTATCATATACACTGGCGCCCTATGCAGAATTCACGGCGCCAACAGCGCCATCTGCGCCGGTCGCCACGCGCTGCCACCACCAGGGAGCGCTGATTCCCTGTCCCCATCAGCCGACAGGGGCCATGTGGCCGCGGCGGTACAGAGCCACACAGAGATTAAGTCTGTGTTCTGACCGTCACATTTCCAATGGGAATCAAGAGAATCGGTAGCAAAATGCTTTTAACCTATTCCTGAAGCAAAGAGTTAACAAGAATGTCAATGTATAATGACATTGCCGAATTAAGGTGGAGTAAAATGCCCGCTGGGGATTCCAGGCTTTCCCGCCGGGAATGTGACGGTAAGAACACAGCCTAAAAACAGCAGTAGCCGGTCCGGCCGACCGGGGCCGTTACCGGGAACTGAGCTGCTGGTGTCGCCCCCGGGGCCGTTACCGGGAACTGAGCTGCTGGTGTCGCCAACGGGGCCGTTACCGGGAACTGAGCTGCTGGTGTCGCCCCCGGGGCCGTTACCGGGAACTGAGCTCTGGTGTTGTCCGCCCCCCGGGACCGTACCGGGGGAACTAGCTGTGGTGTCCCCCCGGGGCCGTTACGGGGAACTAGCTGCTGGTGTATCGCACCGGGGGCCTTCCGGGAACTGAAAGCTCTGGTGTCCGCCCCGGCCGTTACCGGGAACTAAGCTGCTGGTGTCGCCCCGGTACCGTTACGGGAACTGAGCTGCTGGTGTGGCCCCCGGGGCCGTTACCGGGAACTGAGCTGCTGTGTCGCCCCGCGGGGGGGGAGGGAGGAGGGGGGAAGGGGGGGGCGGGGCCGTTATCGGGAAAACTGATCTGCTTGTGTCGCCCCCTGGTACGTTTCCGGAACCTGAGCTTGCTGTGTCGCCAACGGGGCCGTTACGGGAACTAGCTGCCTGGTGTTCGCCCCGGTTTGCCGTTACCGGGAACTTAGCTGCTTGTGTCGCCCCCCGGGGCCGTTACGGGAACTGAGTGCTGGTTGTCGCCACCCGGGGCCGTTCCGGGAACTGAGCTGTGGTGTCGCCCCCGGGACCGTTACCGGGAACTGACGCTGCTGGTGTCGCCCCCGGGACGTTACGGTAACTGAGCTGCTGGTGTCGCCCCGGGGCCGTGCCGGGAACTGAGCTGCTGGTGCGCCCCCGGGACCGTTTACGGGGAACTGAGCGCTGGGTGTCGCCCCCGGGCCGGCCGGGAACTGAGCTGCTGGTGTCGCCCCGGACCGTTACCGGCGGAACTGAGCTTGCTGGTGTTCGCCCCCCGGGACCTTACCAGGAAACTGAGATGCTGGTGTCGCCCCGGCGGTGCGTCGGGACTGCCGAGTCACCTGCAGTGTAAGCTGGCCGAGGGCGTGCGACCAAACCGTATCTGGCGGTGCTGCGGCCAATTCTGGGGACCACGAAGGCTGCAGCGCCGCACCGAATTTACCGCCGACGCAAACCAACTCGTACTATGTGGAATGTGGGGCCAAACACGGCTGCTAGTGTTCCCCCGCCGCGAAGTCATGTGCCCTTCAAGCTCCATCGAGTTCCTGCGTGCGGCATGTGGCTATGTCCAGTGACCCTAGACGACTTGTGCATGACAGTAGGATCGATGAGACCATCTAACTCAACAGGAACCGATAGTGTCGTGTCAGTGTAGACATACTGTCGGAGTAACGAGTAACGGAGTTCCTTACGTTACTTACTTTTACACAAAAAGGATAGAATCGTTTGAGTATAAACTGCTTCTGTATTTGTATCTAGTTACCTCCTCAGACTACCTCTATGTACTTGTGACACATGAAGTTCAAAGTGTGAGATTGATGCGTGAACATACAGACGTCTTCGTTCTGTTGGTCTGTCAACAGCCATATCGTATGGACCGACAGTTATTTTAGAATCGAGATTCAGGTTAAATTACTGAATAAAAGAATAATGGACGGTTTTTTCGCAGATACACACGTTCCAGTGTGTCGAGTTTATACTTGACTCGGTTTCAAGCAGCTCGATTTCAAAACCACTGTTCAAAATCAAAACGACTGTACTTTGGTCGTACAAAATCCGATATCGTTAAGCACTCAAAACATAATACCTACAGTTGTGCATTGTTGGACTGTGATACTAGCCAACAATATGTATTTGTTCGGTGTATGGTCTTGAACGGAACCTATTACTGACAATCCAGTTTTCATCCTGCCCTGGTTCTATCGAAATGGCATGATCAGTTTCTCACAAATTCGTCTTGAGAAACACAATTTTATTTAGATGTCAACAGCAAAGTAACAGCAAATATATTATCATCGAACAACAAACGCATTGGCTATCATTTCACTACAAAATATAATCTGTACTTGTATACACACCCACGCACGCACACACGCACACGCGCACGCACGCACGCACGCACCCCCTCTCCACACCCTCTCCACACACACACGCGCATGAACAGGTAGCCACCACTTGGGATGATAAACGGGGAATATATGTCTGTATTATATCGCATATGAGCCAAGCGCCGTGACAATATCTAGGCTGTGTGCGACAAGTGAGCGTGAGCAAGAACAAAAGACGCCAACACACCATCAGTCCAACGTTCCAGATATCCTCGGAGCCAGCGGGTCGCGTTATTAACATATGTATTATCGGCGTTTGAGTATTTCAGAATGCTATCTTTCTGAGTAAAAAGTTGAGTATTTGAGTATTTCAACATGAGCATTATAGGCATAAACATAAAGCATGTACATGTTTTGTTACTTGGTGTATGCAGCACCACAAAGCGCTTGCGGGCCAAATCATAAATGCATGTCGCAATGCGTACTTCCTGTGGAGGATATCGATTGCAAATTGATGCAGTATCTGCAGTTTTGTGTGAAATGCATTCGCTAGCAATGTAACAGCGAACGAAAGCTTCATTGCGAACTTGGTTAATATGACGCATATATCAGTCGAAATATATGAGTCGAGATGGACGAAGAGATATGCCCATCCGTTGAAGAAGAAGAGTAGACTCAAGAAAACAATTTTATCAAAGCAGCAGCGATTCGGTTTAAAATAAATTTGCAATAGCATGAATCACGCCGAGCCAAGCAATAGTTTACACGGTCCTGCCAAGAACATCGTTTTGACGGCAAGTTGAGTGTTAACGTGCTCTGATGACACAATTTCCGACAGTTGCGCGTGTCTCAAAGAGAAATACCTCGTGGCTAACACACCTGCTCTGAGCGGCGCTCACATGCTCATGGCCAATGCTGAAAACGTGTGGGACGCACGACAACATCGAGAGGAGGCCTAGCTAGTGTGACTGACGGCTAACTAGTGTATGTTAGTTCGAAGGAAAGCTCTCAAACACGCCACGGCAACAGTGTAGTGGCGTGCAGGAGAGTCTCCATGACACCGTCACCTGGCTGCGTTACCGACACGGCGGCGGCAGCAGCAGCAGAAGTAGCAGATGAAGTGTAGCCGATTGCCTCATTGAGCCCTGGACTGGAGGGCGGAGCCTGCGCAGCGGGATCCTCTGGCCCTCTGGCCTGGACGCCTGTCCTGGCCTGGTCAACCTGCACCCCACCGCAGTCCGGTTCCCGTACACACCCGGCACTGGTATGGGGCCGTAGCGGGAGCTGAGACAGGGCTGGGGCGGGAGCTGAAACAGCTGTGACGGGAGCTGAGACAGGGCTGGGATGGGAGCTGAGACAGGGCTGTGACGGGAGCTGAGACAGGGCTGCGGATGGAGCTGAAAACAGAGTGGGACAGAGCGAGACAGGGCTGGACGGGAGCTGAGACAGTGCCGGGAACGGGAGCTGAGACAGGCGACGGATGGAGCGTGAGACAGGGCTGTGACGGAGCTGAAAACAGGGCTGTGACGGGAGCTGAGACCAGGTCGGGACGGGGCTGAGACAGGGGGGGACGGGAGCTGAGGACAGGGCTGTGACGGGAGCTGAGACAGGGCCTGTGACGGGAGCTGAGACAGGAGCCTGGGCATGGGAGCTGAGACAGGGCTGGAGTGGGAAGCTGATACAGGGCTGAGATGGAGCTGAGACAGGCTGGGGTGGCGGCTGATAAGGCTGAGGACGAGGACTAGAAGGGCTGTGACGGGAAGCTGAGAAGGGTGAGGATGGAGCTAGACAGGCGAGGATGGGAGCTGAACAGCCGGAACGGGAGGACAGGGAATGGGATGGCGCTGGAACAAGCTGGGACGGGCTAGACAGGGCCGGGACGGAGCTGAGACAGGCTGTGTATCGTGAGCTGAAACAGGGCGAGGACGGACTGAGACAAGCGAGGATGGGAGCTGAGACGACTGGACGAGCTTGAGACAGGCCGGGACGACTGAGACGGATCGGAATGGACTGAGACAGGATCGGGATGGGAGCTGAGACAGGATCGGGATGGGAGCTGAGACAGGACGGAACAGGTATAATGTTGAGTGCCGTGACGGTACGGAGAGGGAAAGCGACCAGCAGGGCACGAGGACGGACGGAATCCGTGACATTCACCGAGGCTGTGAGAGCTCTGCCCGACTGTGGCCCGGCTATCCAGCACTGTCCAGCTCAGTGGATTCTCTCTTCTGATGTAGATTCGCCCCAATGCTGACTGGCGTGCTGAATTCGGCTGCCCAGATTATCCTGCCACAGCTCGCTGCTCCTGACCCCCACCACAAACCGGTCCACACCAGAACCACAGCTGCTTTCCCTGTCCTGCGTGACGACAGAGCCAAGAGGACGCGGTCCACACCAGGGCCACAGCTGCTTTCCGTGACGATAGAGCCAGAGGAGAGCGCCTTTGCGCAAAGCTCTCAGCTGTTTCGAAAAGCTCGCCAGTCACGCGGATGACGACATTGTTGACAACTGAGGTGGACCACAGATATATAGAAATACCCGTTAGTAAGGACATGGTGGCCCGGGGCCGAGGGAATACGCGAGGACGGCGGACAGCCGGAAACTTGTGGTGGATTGTCTCACCGCCAGCAGATGGGACTCGGGTGGATGGTAAAGTAGGTACGATGTCGCTTGCCCGCTGCCAGGCCAGGAGCATCGTACAACACTGCAGACGTTCAAAGTAGCACACAGACGGACTAAAATATACAGGGCTCGTCAAAGGAGTCGTCTATACCACATACACAGTACCACGTACACAGGGCTCGGTGGACAATACCGCCAGGTTGATGGCGGAGACGTTCTACAGGCCCTCATCGGGCGACCACCTATCCGGCACCTGACACCGGCAGAAGTGCGGACCCTCATCGGGAAACCACCGACCGGCACTTGACACCAGCAGAAGTGCGGCTAAACATTGCGATCGAGGACTTCAAACAACCGTGCGCTGGCCCCGTATCGACCTTAGAGCGCGACTTCAGCCATCACAAGTGTGCAGGCCATAACTGACAAGGGCTTAGTTGTGTGTGCAAACACTGCAGGGCGGCGTCACGCGACTGACTGCCGCCTCTACCGGCCCGACGTCCCGGTAAACATACAGCTATCACGCGCCCGAGGCACTGAACAGGGTCCTGCGGCGCTGCCGGTCACCGGCTCACCAGGGGACGTACAGGAGGCCGGCGGCATCGGCAGCCCGGCACCCGAGCTGCCAGCCGCGGGGCCTGCCCCGGTCGGCCCGGCGCCCATGCTACATTACTACAGCTACGCATCATCACAGTACATTTGACACGTCATGTCGGAACACTGGCGCGGCTGGCCATCTCAGCACGGGAGCTGGCCATCTCAGCACGGGAGCTGGCGCATCTCAGCACGGGAGGCGATAACACATCCTCCCTTTCTCTCTCCTCTCCCTCTCTCCCCTTCCTGCATCTCCCTTCATTTCCCTCTTCTGTACCGGTTGCCGTCTCGGCCAAGTTAACACCTATACGGTCCAATACACCTGCCAGTCAAAAAGCTACACAGAAACGCTTTTCTTACACCCCTTTACATCATGGCACAATTGGTTATTTAGACAAGGAACACAAACCCACTAAACACTGGTAGCGAATACGCCCAAATCATTCCGACTGTATATGAATTGAGTATTTCTTGCTGCCTTTTTTGTAAGTTGTGAGTCGTGTCCGGTCAGCGGTTAGGACATACCATACAGACATGGCCCGATGTTCGTGCTATAATAAGCATCAGCTAGCTGTCAAACTTTGCCAGGTCGCCTGCCCCGCGGCTGAGGTGTTTTCCACTGATCCATCAGCCCAGCGTCGCCGGATTATCTTGGTTCGACTGTCCCGGGTCTGGACGGTGTTTGTCCGTCCCGGCCGGCCGTCGGCCAGAACCGTTACATCCGGCCTCTCCGTGCCCCCCCCCTGTCAACGGGTCAGACCCCGTGATCGGATTACTCGCCGATAACCGGGTCCAGAGTCGCCGACTGACAGATGACGCTCAGGTGACAGGTGACCGGACCCCTCGTTTTCCTCCAGGGCTTCCTGGCATCATCCCGTCATCTCAGGGACGACTAGCCGGCTGTTAATGACTAGTGACTGGCGCTGTTTTGACAGAGCTTTAGTTAACCTGGTCAACAAGGAGACGCAGAACGCATTTAAGTGAATCCCATTCCTACCTATTCGAATACTGTCTTGCATCTATCTGTATGCAATCTGTATCCAATTATTGTCAATAAAGTACATTTAACGTCATAATAACTCGTATTTTATGTCATGCCACGCAGTGCAGCCTGCTTTCTGTGCGTTATGTCATGGTAAACCCGACCGGCAAACGAGCCAAGCGTCTCATAACTGCACATGCCCAAGTGATGACAAACTGCCCGTCTTCTTCACGTCTGCCGGTATTCCGCGCCTCGTATGATGCTGGCCGGAGCAGCGAGCAGCTGTCACTTCTGTGTCCTGCTGGATATCACACCGCCTACTGAATAGGAATAACCGGGCGTACCATCTGTGGAGACGATGGCTCCGGCGGTAGCCTGTATGTCCTGAGTGGCTTGACAGGCTCGCTGCAAGGCCGGGGGCAGCTCAAAAAGAGACGTCGTGTTGGCTGGCTGACCGATCGGACGCCGGTAGCTGCTGCTATTGAGTACTCCGGTCCGAGCAGCGGGCCAGCTCTGGTCACCATGACAACCGGCACAACACGCACCACACTCATCGCCCACAGCCACTCGACAAGTTCTCACAGCACGCTGCCAACGCCCGAGCTCCCGGTAAGTTGCCGACAGGTACGTGACCTCTGGCATTATTATTCCTGCTAGTGGAGCCACGAACGGCATCCTCAGTCACACTCGGAAAACTATTCACTGCAAGCAAGCTACGATAGTATAAATATTTCAACCAGCCTAAGCTAATACGGCAGAATGGGAGTGCAAAGCACAATGCTGTGTGTATGTCGTAGTCAATATTTCCTCTCCCCTGCGGGAGAGACGGTGTGTGGTGCACTGGTGCAGTTCATGACACCCTTCAGACAAGACAGGTAACAGATGATCCGAGCAATCGAATCGACTCCGCTGACGCAGCCTGCAGCACGTCGAGAACATCGAGACTGAGCCAGCTCATCTCGGAAAATCAACCTCAACAACCATTGGACGAGTGACATCGGCGGCTAGTGTCGCTGAGCACCGGGGCTGGCAGCACCACACAACACCACGCAGCACCGCGCAGCACCGCACAGCACCGGGCAGCGCCGAGCAGCACCGGGCAGCACCGGGCGGCGATTAACTAGGTGATTCGCTGGACAATGGACGTATCGCCTGTGCGGTTCAGCAGAGTGATGCCATGCTGTACTATTGGTTCCAAAATAAGCGTCCTGCTGTGCTGGCCGGCTCAGCAGTTTAAGGAAATATGCCGCCTTGGGAAAAATATGTGAATTGATGTAGATGAGTGCCCAGATGAGTGGCTCTCATCTCCATCATTTCTCATAATTTTACCAAGCCGTTATTCTCCCTAAACTGCTGTGCCGGCCAAACCAGTGGGACGCTTATTTTGGAACCAATAGTGCATACATATAGCGGCGGTCATCCAGCGACCAGCATTCGCCGCATTAAAGCTGAGTCGACTCAACCAGCAACTTTGTGCACTGACACTTACCAAAACAAACATAACATATCCGAGAATCATTTGGCTCAAGGATATTCGCTAAGTTCAACTGTGACCCGGTGTTTCACATGAAATGAACATGCCTCTCCGTCGGGTCGATACTCCTGGTTTATGGAATTAGCCGCTGCCGTTAAATCAAGGCAGCCTCGGAATCACCATGACCAGGCACGGGACACACTGAGCGAGCACACGAGAGGTCTCGTAAACCACCAGCACCGGACGGACCTGGCGACTGGGGAGGCCGAAACCAACTATCCCAGCGCTGAGATTGCGACACTATCACGAACTGCGCCCAGCGAGTCAGCGGCTAGTGTCAGCGGCCAGAGTCAGCGGCTAGTGTCAGCGGCTAGTGTCAGCGGCTAGTGTCAGCGGCTAGTGACAGCGGCTAGTGTCAGCGGCTAGTGTCAGCGGCTAGTGACAGCGGCTGCGGCGAACTCAGCAAACCGTCTGCTCCCCATCGCTCGAGCCACGTCTGTGTAACGCCCTGCTACTCGAGATTGCAGCGAGAGCGCGAGACACGGCGTGTCGCCGAGCCTGCAGGTGACCTGCGAGTATGAGTCAGCTCGCCTGGTGTCCTGCGTGTGCCGGTGCTGCTGCCGATGTTGCGATTGGCAGTGCGTCAGAGTGTTGTTAGAGCTGGCTCGAGAGACACCGCAGCGCAGCCACATCGCACTACAACCAGTCACAGGAGATGGTCTTCAACTCGAGGTTCAGCGCCACGGCTAGGAATATAAAGTACAGCAAGAACATGACCATGCCCAGGCCTTTGTGCATCCGCCAGCGGAAACAAGCGATGCTGATGATGACGAACATGAGCATGATGAAGAGGCAGAGGATGTTGCAGGCCATGCCGTCCGATTTGACCTTGGCGGGCGTCAGGTTCAGAGGCTCGTTCCTCGACAGCTGTCCGATGGCCTTGGCCATTGCGTCCAGCATCCAGGGCACCGGCAGCCTGCGGCAGACCAGCACACACACACAGTCAGAGACAGGGAGAGAAACACCGGACCAGACCACCGGGTCAGCCAGTCAGACACCGGACCAACCGGTCAGACAGACAGACACCGGACCAACCGGTCAGACAGACAGACAGACACCAGACCAACCGGTCAGACAGACAGACAGACACCGGACCAACCGGTCAGACAGACAGACAGACACTCCACCAACCGGTCAGACAGACAGACACCGGACCAACTGGTCAGACAGACACCGGACCAACCGGTCAGACAGACAGACACGGGACCACCGGGTCCCACAGACACCGACCAACCGGTCAGACAACAACCGGGACCAACCGAGTCAGACAGACACCGACCAACCGAGTCAGACAGAACACAAAGAGACCAACGGTTCAGACACGCACACCAGGAAGACACAAACCGGTCAGACAGACACCGTACCAACCGGTACAGAACCAGACACCTGAAACCAACGGCAGACAAGGGACACCGGACCAAACCGCAGTCAGACAAGACACCGCAAACACAAACCGGTCAATGATCCCAGACACCGCGCACCAACCAGGTTCAGACCAAGACACACGGGACCTAAAACCATGAAGATGCGACAGGAAGACAGACAGGACAACAAACGGCGACCAACCGGGTCAGACAGACAGACAGACACCGCGCCAACCAGTGTCAGAACCGACATGACAGGACCACCAGGAAAACACAAAACGGATCAGACAGAACACGACAACCGGAACACACCCGTGTCAGAACAGACAGAACAGACACCGACACGACCAAACCGAGATCAAGACAGACAGACACGAGAGTACCACCGGGTCAGACAGACAGACAGACACCCAGGACAACGGTCAGACAGACAGACAGAACCACCGGAACCAACGCGTCAAGACAGACAGACCAGACACAATGGACACCAACCCGCTCAGACAGAACAGACAGACAACCGGACCAACCGGTTCAGACAGACAGGACAGACCACCAGGAACCAACGGTCAGACATACAGACAAGACACCGGACCCAACAGGTCAGACAGACGACAAGACACACGGAACCCAACCGGCAGACAGGACACAGACAGACATCCGGACCAACAGGTCAGACAGACGAAGAACCGTGACCAACCGGTCAGACAGACAGACACGGGACCACCGGGTCCCACAGACAAACATCGTATCAAAGCACACATTCAGCTGTCTGAGTAAATGGTTCATTTTCTTAGCAAACGTGTCAACCAGCAGCATATTAGATGTTGATTTAGTGAGCTGTCAGCGTGGCAGTTGGTACTAAGCATTACTCACGGTATATACAATACTAGGTAGCGCAGAGAATTTCCTTCAACATGGGGTCTATGGGTTCACATTGCGCCAGCCGATATTCTAGATTACAAATAAAAGGCCTATGACATTACAGCGATTTCCTTCGAAACTCGCTGAATCAATGTTATTTTTACGCATTAATACACAACCAACATGAACGATATTTGATTAAGTACCTACTCTTGAAATTATAAATATCAAATAAATCAACACCACCGCTTACCTGTGGGCAAAGTCGGACATCAACATCCAGAACACGTGAGTCTGAGAATTATATATATATTACATTAAACATATACAATTTCCATGGCACCATCATTTGAGCCCTGTAGAATTTTCACAAAACTGATGTGTGAATACTCATACTTGTTTATCAAAATAACTCCACCATTAAGGGGAATAAAATCGCGTTCCAGAATTAAGAAAATGTTCAGCTTTAACCACCCAATGTGCATCAAAACAAATTATGCTCATCCAGTAACTAGACCTTGGCTGCAAGGTGATATAAGCATCATTTTTTGAAAAACCTCAATTTCAATATTTGTCAAACTATATCATCCCACATGACTTGAACCCATCTAGAAAAATGGTGAAAATGTTTTTCATTAAGATATTTCATTACGGCGTGTAATTCAACTGTTGAATAATATTTTTCTCAGTCTTCAGCCTATAAAAAGGCACGGAAAAAATTAAGATATAACTAATTATTTCAGCAATTAGGTCTTGCGGTCGCTCCAAACCAAGCATCGACTACCATCAAGAATCAGTAAATTTAAATATGATTTCTCGATTGAACAATACTGACTAGAAATGTTTGAACCAATCTAGTAAAATATGCAATAAAAATGCGTAAAAACATGTCAACATGTAAGTCGGTACTGTTGTTTATAGTCGATGTTCACTGTAATGTCATTAGAAGAGTCAACCAATCAGCGACGACCAACACCAGTCGCTGATTGGTCGATCCTGTTGTTTACATTTCTCGATTCAGTCAGTTGGCGGTGCACGACTGCTCCACAAAGCTGACTGCGCCCACAGTCCGGCATTAACTTGAAACGATTGCTGGGTATTAATACGAGCTCGAAGAGAAGGCCTTTATATAATCATTAATTCATTTTATATCTTTAAACTTTATTTTAACTAAAAACGACAATCAAAATACCCGACGAAATATCGAGGCGTTTTTCAAAATTTACTGCACTCGCTTCGTCTTCGTGCAGTAATTTCAAAAAACGCCTCGATCACAAACATCTACATACCAGCATCGTTCAGTAATGCTTAGTCTCAATCCCGAAGGCGCCGTCTGAAACTGAATGGCTGTATTGTAATTTGTAATGGACGGCCATAAGTAGTAAGACCCAAGATTCTTATAGATAGATAGATAGACATAAGTGGTAAGACCCTCGCGCCTCCCCTCACCTCGGCTCCCCTCACCAGTCTCAGAACGCCCGCTTTCCCACGCCTAGCCACCACGCGGCACTGCGACCCGACCCCAGGTCATCCCACAGTGAGTCCTCAGCCAATCAGCGACCCACGCGACATCGGGTCGCTGCTACCAATGCTGTACCGCCCGATTCAGTGACGATCATCGCGGCCTCGCCTCGCGAGCTCGACCTGACCCGCCCCGTGCCGAGTCGGGCTGTGAAGGTCAGGTAGGGGAGACAAAGAACCCCATTCCTACGGACGGCGTGCGAGGAAGGCCGATTAGCTCAGTTGGCTAGAGCATTGTCTTTTGGTAAACAAAGTAATGGGTTTAAGCCCCGTGCTGACCGGGACTATCAAAAGCACTGTATATTAACGCGGACATTATTCTAGATTCCGGGGTGGTTATCAGGGCCTATTTTAAGGGAAAACCACTGGGGGGGGCAAAATGATATCCAAACATAGCACACAAAGGCAAAAAGACGCAAGCATGACTCTGATGGCAAATTTCAGTTAACCGTGTTGGCATCGAGCCAGAGCCCCAAAACGACTGGAAGGGGATGAAAAATTGCCTTTCCTAATTAAAAAACAACTATTTTCATAAACCCATGTTTATACTTGACAAATGACACGAAATGAAGTGTTACGTATTGCTCAACTTATTCCATGGTTGTGGCAATTTGATTGAACTTGTGGAGCAGGTTATGTAATTTGTGCATGCAGAAGCATGGTAGAGAACCGAATGAACTCAATGTTTTTGCTACTCTAATTCCTATACAATATACAACCATACAATGCTTCCGCAGATTTTAAACGGGGGGGGGGGGTGCAAATCTGTAACGCAACGTTAACCACCGCAACAACAGAGGCGGTAGGGTAAAAAGCAAGGCGTAGGAACCTAATTTCAAAGTGGTTGGCTTAGGCAACTAGCCAGGATTGTTTATCATGAGAGCGTGGCCACGTCGGTGGTAGAATCAAATTTCGTCCACGCAAATGTTATTGATGTATGACTTGGACGGAGGAGGGGGTCGGGTCCCAGAGATCTACATCTTATCTAGTGTTATTTATTTTTTGCTCAGGGGCAATCCCCAGGGCGAACACTAGCCCCATCGAAAACCATGACACCTTTGTAAGCGTCTAGTCGGAGCTGTCGTTTATGGCGCTATCAGGCGACAGTGTCTCCCAAGCTTTCACAATGGCTATACTGCGCTTCTATACAAACAGCTCGGTGTGCAGGAGCACTGATCAAATTATAAGCCTTCCACTACCACAAGGGCTATCCAATATTGACGAGTAGGTACGATGCACCGTATGTGTTGCCTTGGCTCAAATCACATCACTGGCTCTTTTTCAGCACTGAATGCATTGTGCTATGGAAAGGAGCAAAACTGGCCGGTATCGCGCGGGTATACGCAATCAGGAGTAAAAAAAAAAAATCCAGAGCCACCCTCTGCACATAATATAAAGATTGTCTAATACAGACTATCTTTGACACATAGCGCTACGCGGAATCTTCCCATTTCAGAGTTTCTATACTTACTATGTAGTGAATGCGCCGCAAGCTCTGACTGCAGAGTCAAGGCAGGCTCAAGAACCTGCAACTCGCAATTATACTGAGGCATGCACGAGAGGCACCAAACCGATTATCGTTAGGTGTCGTCATAACACAGGCCAGCCAGTCATTTATTCAGTCATTTATGCAGTTGTAATTTTATTCCTGTCAATGTCGCGCAAACTGTCACAGTGAATATTCAGTCATTCAGTTAACCCTATTCCTTGCGGGCGGCCAGAATTACGTTAACTTGCGTGCACGGGGGGCAGATTCTGCCCTCCAGAGATCTCGAGAACCGCTCGGCCGATTTCGATAGGATGAACACCATTCGATTTGTCGTGACGACGAAATCTTTCTTTTTGAACCCCGATATTGCTTTTTTGTTAACCAAATTGGGGGTCAGGGAGCAAGTTCTTTATTGTGATTTTTGAAAGGTTATTGTGGCCATGTGATTCGACTGATTTTCATGCAAAAACGTTTTTGAGCTGCCAATGTCATGGTCTTCAATGTATGAAAGGGCAAGTACAAAAACGAAACATAATAAACGTACTCCAGGATGAAAAATAGGGGATTTTGTGATACAAAATATGTACTGTTCGTGAGTGTTTGGGACCATAGGAACGTCACATGTGGGCCTTGTTGCTGTAATTGTTTAAATGTAATATATTGCACATAGGCGGATTCAGGTTAACAACGTGGGGGGCACCATGTGCGGAACACCTTTTATCATCTTACTTATTTGAAGTTGGGCCTAAATTGACGGAGAATCTCGCCTCATTTAAAGGAGGTGCTACCCACAGTTTGTCATGTGAGTTAGTGACCACTACGTCTGTAAACATATTTTTTCGAATTATAGCCTGTTCTTCATTTCCCAATCACTTTAGTTGCCTGAATATTACCAAAGTCGCCAAATCACATTCTGCAAATATTAAATATCAATAGTCGCCAGAGAGCTCGCACTAGACATTGCACTCTTACAACGTTACAACCTACAATTATATTGTTATGCTCTGGCCAGTGCGCCATTATAAGTACATTTTCGCTACTCTGTTTATAGTGACGATCGTTTCGAGTTTTGAAACCAAAACAAATCCAAAACAGAAAATAAGTAAAAATTACTAAAGGGCTCCAGACGTGAATTTTTCGCTAACCAATAACAAAGACAGTAGTTCTCTACCGTATAAAAATATATTTGACATTTCAAAAGAGTAGGACACTCCCTTTATTACTGAGTGCGCCTCTGCCCCAAAATATAGTATAATCCGGATTATGTATGATGTATAAAGCAGTGACTTAGTTTCGGACGCTTTTATTCCACCGCAAACTACGAATGAAGTATGCGCCACACAACCGCATTCGTAACGACCTCCCAAAAACCCAAGATCGCTCCGGACCCCAATATTAGCAGGACTTTAATATAACCCTATAGGAATTGGGGACAGCCACCTGGTCACTCCCTCCCCCATCCACTCAAAATTTTGTGTCGACGTTCTTGGTCCAACATTCCCCGATCTCTGCTATTTTGCCGTATACCTAATGAGCAATTGTTCAAAGCATATTTAAGATTATAATATTTCGGAAATAATTTAATATGATATGCTTATTTTCGCTGGGAAATACCGTATTCAGAAATATCATGGAATTTATCACTGTATTTTTATAAATTTATAACCAGAAAAGTATATTTATTTTGTTTTAATACATATCAAACGACAAATGACAGGGAATTAATCACTTCAGGGTGGGCAAAATGTCTTGTCTGCGGGGGCAAAATGGTTCACTGTGGGCAGGGGCGGATCCAGCCCCTCGTTGGGGGGGGGCAACTTTTCCGGCAAAAAGGTACCCCATTTTTTTCTTCACGAATTTGGGGCTTCTTCACCTTCATTTTTGCAATTAGAAATTACAAAAAATACTTATTTTTTCCCAAAAAAAATACATTTTTAAAATACTTTTTTCGGATAAAAAAATCGCAAAAAAATCGGGGAAAAAATCGGGAAAAAATCACTTTAAAAAACACACAGAACAACCATTTCCGTAGCATATACACACGTAGGTAAATAATAATAACGTTTATCTCATACCAACTCGAAGGGCGTCACCGATAATTATTGAGGGGGTCGGATGAAATGCACGAAAAAAACGTTATACTCGTTTTGTCTGCGGCATGCCTTTTGCCAACATTTTTAAGGGATTTCCATTGTTAAAAAATATGCATTTTGGTTGATGTTTAGGTACTTTAGGTGTTTTAGGGGCCGCATGTCCACGTCATAATCGTTCGCGTCCCTTTTTCGGGAAATCGGCAGCCATGCTAACTTGTAGGCCAGCTTTGAAAAATTAACCCTCGCCTCAGGGGGGCCTGACAGAGGCCTCCCTTGATGCTTTTCTGAAATCACTTTTTACTCATGCGGCGGGCATCTTGCTGGAATTTCACTAGCTGAGTGACAAACAATTATACGTAGCTGTGCAAAATTCACTGAAATTGGTTCAGTCATTTGGGAGAAAATGACGTTTTAGTTGGACAATTATAGTTGGTGGAAGAGACTGTAACTATATTGCAAAAATCGTAGAAATTAGATATTTGCCAGCAAATTGCCTAAAAGAAAGGAGACAAAAGATCAGGGAAAATGCAATTTTAATCGAAAGGCCAAAATCGGTATTTTTCCGAAATTTGCGGTTCTAACCCCTAAAAACTGAAAAAAATGGGGAATCACTAAAAAATGCTTAAAGATTAAAAAAAAGGATAAGTGAGAGAACTAAATATGGGAAAATATCCCTAAAACCAAATTTTAATAGCAATGACTTGCCATATAACTATTGTGTTATTGAGTGGATTGGCTTCTCTAAGTGTACGGAATACTCATGACGTCATTTTAATTCACTTTTATTTATTTTGATCTAGATACCGACAAAAAATACATTCTGTATTCTGAGACAAAATCTGTGTCAAGTGCCAAGTTTTATATTACTATTTATTAATTCTCATTTTTGAGGTTTCTGACGGAGAAAAAAATCGCTATTCTGATAGTGATCGATGTCTTAGTGTTCATTCATCTGACCTGGAAGCATCCCAAATGACTGAAACCTATTAAATTGCCCCAATTACCGTTATGACTCCTCACTATTGACAGGCATACATGCTTGTGCTTAGCCGTCGTTTGCGCTCTTATATGGCTTGCGTGGAATAACAGGGAATTCCTGTTTAGCCCCCCTCCCCCGTACGGCGAATGGTTGGGAAAACTGGTATATGGCTGTAGGGTAATATTGTTATAAGTGCCGGGCTGAGGATACTTTACCGTCAAAGGAGTAGCCTCAGCCTATACACTTAATGTAAATTAATTTTCCTATTTCCTAATTGTGTAAGCATTCATAAAAACTTGTGTTGTATTGCCGCGAAGCGGCGCTATTTTTTATTAGTGTATTGTGAATAGCTGGTATTTGACTGCTTTCAATGAGCTATTTTAACTTATAAATTGTTATCTTCCTCGGGTACGACTTCACCATGTATAACCAAATTAGTATCAAATTCAGTCCGTGTACTTTGATACATATGTTGGGTATTCACTGAAGTCCTTTGGGGGAGGGGCTCTAAAAGATATGTTGCGCCCCACCCTTTTTCGCTTTGTGTGGGGGGGGGCATGGTCCGGATTGGCCCCCCTTGGATCGCCCTGACCTGTTGGGGGCATTTGCCCCTCATGTAACATGTTATAAATAGGCTATGGTGTTTATCGATCAGCCAAGCTCAGGCCAGCCAGCTCAGCCAAGCCTATGCCAGAACAGCAGATGGCTCTTTCAACTAATAAGTTAGATAAGTAAAATATACATACGACTACAAAATGAAAAAAATACATTCAGGTGTAGCGGGCACATTGTGCCACAATCCGATGTCATTCCTTCTGAACTCGGGCATGTTGTACATATATCGGAGAATACATATAGCACGGACGCCTGTCTGCCTGCTCGGCAGCCCACGGCAGCTGTGGATAACACTCACCCGACGCAGACGTCGAAAATGTTGCTGCCCACGGACGAGGAGACGGCCATGTCTCCGAAGCCCCTTCCTAGCCACAATGACGCTGGTGATAAGGTCTGGTACGGACGTGCCGGCCGCCAGGATGGTCAGTCCCACCACCTGACGACAGGGGTCAGGTCAGGTCAGGTCACCGGGACGGGTCCTATACCACCTGACGACAGGGGTCAGGTCAGGTTTAGGTCACCGGGACGGGTCCCACCACCTGACGACAGGGGTCAGGTCAGGTCAGGTCACCGGGACGGGTCCTATACCACCTGACAACACGGATCAGGTCAGGTTACCGGGACGAGTCACACCGCCTGACAGGCCAGGTCAGGTCACCGGGACGAGTCACACCACCTGACAGGCCAGGTC
Source organism: Semibalanus balanoides (assembly GCA_014673585.1). NCBI lineage: Eukaryota > Metazoa > Arthropoda > Thecostraca > Balanomorpha > Balanidae > Semibalanus > Semibalanus balanoides. Next base: position 9,556 of record VOPJ01008846.1, on the reverse strand, counting down.
AGGTCAGGTCACCGGGACGAGTCACACCGCCTGACAATACAGGTAAGGTCAGGTCAGGTCAACAGACGTCCAAGAGCTCGGGTCAAACCATCCTGAGCAGATCAGGTCAGAGAGGCATTGACGCAGATATCGGGCCGCACACTGACGCACTGCCTAACATAAGGCCAGACTCGGACGATGACGCCTGCCTAACATAAGGCCAGACTCGGACGATGACACACGTGCTATATCATAAGGCCAGTGACCTCGTGACGTATTGACGCTCTTGCCTACATTAAGGCCCAGACTTCGACGATTGACCTCTGCTCTATACATAAGGCTCATGACTCGTGGACTGATGACTGGCTCTGCCTTAACATTAAGGCCAGATTCGCGACGAATGACGCCTGCCTAACATAAGGCCAGGACTCGGACGATGTACCACTCTGCTAACAATAAGGTGCCAGGGATCGATCGATGACACACTGTCCTAATACCATAAGGCCAGTACTCTGGACGATGACTGGCATGCCTAACTATAATGGCCAGACTCGGACGATGTACGCCTTGCCTAACATAAGCCATGCTCGGACGCATGACGCACTGCCTTGATGTTATAAGTATCAGGACATGATCATAGTTGCTATTCGAATACAATGACAATTCAATGGCTCAATTATACATCTTAAAAGAGCGTTTCGACAAAAACAGGGTGTCTTCGTCAGGTATTATAAATATTTAATTCTTAACATATTCAAGTCAAACTATCACCAACTCTAGCTTTCAGCAAACTTCAGTGCGAAACATGTTATCAATTATTTTTGAAATTACGTACTTAGTTAGTAAGCTGATGTGTGACTGTTTGGACTTGAATATGTTTAGAAATTGTAAATAATACAACAGTGTATAGATAAGACACCCTGTTACGTCGAATACGTCTGTTTTTTGCGGTAATTTGCTTATTTGTTTATTAACTCATAATTGTCAGATGTCATTTGTTTTCGAGTGCACTTGCCTTGATATTCATGGCCCTCAGCGTCTTGCCGCATTGCCGCAATGGATCCAGCTTTGTTAGGGGCAGGAGCACACCTGCATACAGGCTCATACGTCTCCTGCCTGGGACCGTCAGTTATTGAAGGGTTTCTTTCACGCTCTGTTCTGTTTCAGCTGAAGGCGACAGGAATGCGCAATTAGGACCTACTGCGTATTTAGTTATTTACTCATTTCTGGGACAATATTATATTGCCAAGTGGATTGTACCACTTGGATTTCCAATTTTGTTGGTAGGTAGGTACTTGTACCTAATTTTATTGGTGTTTAATTTTGTAATTTTGTTGGTGTGTAGGTACTTTCCAATTTTGTTGTCTTGTCAATTCGGATGCATTTCTAGCATTGCTCGCATTTCTTCTCTTTTTCTCTGAGCTGGACACTCGGGGATAAGCGGGACGCCAATGGATAAAGGGTGCCAGAAAGGTCATCGAAGGTCCCTGATATAAGGCTTTACCGCCATCCGGCCGTTTCGGATTTCGATACCGCTAATTTTAATTTATGCTATTATTTATGGTTTGGTGTCGAAATTATTCAGCGAAGCAGCGAAATGCTTTCCCATTTATTGTTTGGCCCGCACTATAAGTCAGCTTGTTCAGTTCAAAACACGTGTCAAAGGTGAACTTTCCACTTGCATCGCACATTAAGCACAACATTGCATTGAAACATATATAGGAACATATATGCATTGAAACGCTGACAATATAGGATCAATGAAACGCGACCACCTGATGTATTATTGGCACCGCTTCTGAGTTCTGATCACCTCTAGTCGTACACAGTACACAGTACACACCCACGCGTGTATACCATACAATGCACGGACTTCCAGCTCGATGGAGGGTTTCAGTTGTCGTACGCACCACTGGAGCGCGGCGCGGCCCACGTGACGAGACATCCCATCGTTATCGGACGTCAGAAACCTTCTCGCCCACCTGGCAGGTATCAGCGGCTGCAGCGCCAGTCGCGTCAGTCAGCCCATACTTCATCCCGGTACTTCCCCGTACAGCGAGGCTGGTAAGCAGCTTCATGGAATGCAGAGGAGTTTGCCGGCGGCGGCGTAGCGCGCGTGGGCGCCTCCTCCGAACTCTGATCAGAGCGCGGCTAAATGTGGAGCGTAGGAGAGCTGTGAGCTCAATCGGCGTGTGACCGCGGCTTTACAGTCCCGGGGACCGCGGCTTTACAGTCCCGGGGACCGCAGCTTTACAGTCCCGGGGATCCGCGTGCTTTACAGTCCGGGGACCGCTGGCTTATCTGTCCCGGGGATAACGCGGTTCTTTACTAGTCCCGGGGACCGCGGCGTACAGTCCTGGGGACTCGCGCTTTACCGTCCGGGAAAACTCGTCATAGCTTTACAGTTCTCGGGGATCGCGGCCGTACATGTCGGGGACTGCGGCTTACAGTCTCCGTGGGACCGCGGCTTTACAGTCCCGGGGACCGCGGCTTTACAGTCCCGGGGACCGCAGCTTTACAGTCCCGGGGACCGCGGCTTTACAGACCCGGGGACCGCGGCTTTACAGACCCGGGGACCGCAGCTTTACAGTCCCGAGGACCGCGGCTTTACAGTCCCGGGCCCGGTAAGTTACCGACCAGACTGGGGTGTCGGCTGGAACTGCTGGCCGTCCAGAGTAGGAGGCGGTCACACCCGTCTGCTCTGCAGCCTCGGGACTCCGGACTCCGGACACGTGTGGCGCAGCCTCCGCCGCACGACAGAGACTGGCGTGGGACGGGGATGGAGCGGCTCACACAGCTGCAGCGCCTCAGTGGCCGCTGCTGGACTCCGGACACGTGTGGCGCAGCCTCCGCCGCACGGCAGAGACTGGCGTGGGACGGGGATGGAGCGGCTCACACAGCTGCAGCGCCTCAGTGGCCGCTGCCGGACTCCGGACACGTGTGGCGCAGCCTCCGCCGCACGACAGAGACTGGCGTGGGACGGGGCTGGAGCGGCTCACACAGCTGCAGCGCCTCAGTGGCCGCTGCAGCGCCTCAGTGGACGCTGCTGGACACAGTCTGAGTCTATCATACACATAATATTACCGAGCTGGAGCGAAGCTCCCGTGACGGCTCTTGTAATTTACTAGGCTAATTTACATTATACACGGTCCGGTGCGCCGCGCGTTGTTAACCAAACATATCACATGGCACGCTTCACAAACATAATCACGAACAATACCAGAAACCAATTACCTCTATTGCAGAACTTTTAAAATCATCCGAGGGTTTCTTCAGCAGATAGTTAATTTCTCTGAGTAAACTCACTAGAAATAGATTGCGGCTGTTCGCCTGAACTAGTGACCGGACTGAAGTATCGTTAGCTTTAGCTTTATAGGAAACTGCTCAGCCAAATTCATCAATGTGCTTTGAAATAGAAACAGAATCCAATAAAGGCTCGCCACGGTCGACCGCAATAGCTTTTCGTGGTACTCGGTCGGATAGAATGGACGGCTCGACGTTGAAATAATCCCATTTCGCCGACAAATATTATGGATACAAGTATGTTTTTCGCGGATTAGAATGATAGATTTCTGAAATGCCTAATGCCATTGGCTTTGTCGCTAGCGCGGTACCTATAACTCACTTCGCAATTATCTGTAATATCAGTTATGGATTGTAAATTTAATAGGCATTTATATAGAAACGAGGCAGTTTTTCTCAGCATCAGTGATGGTCGCAGCCGCAGGGGGGAGGGCCTTTGATATTATGCCCCAAAAGACCTATGTGTGGGGGGCAGCATATATTCCCCCCCCCCCCAAGTGACTTTGAACCCAGATGGAGCTCGACGGGCCCGCCTGCCTGGGCTCCAGGTTAGAATGGGTCCTCTAGAGGGAAGAGAGGGCCTTTTGGAAGTTAGAGGAGGCCAACTGGATGCCAGAAAAGCCCCTGGAGGCTAAAGCGAGTCCTCTCGAGGCCAAAGTGAGCCATCTGAAGGTCGGAGTGGGCCCTCAAAGGTCAGAGAGGAATCGTGGTCGTGACCTCACGAAAATGTCGGTGTGGATAACTCAGTAACTGTTCCATCAAGGGAGCTGAAACTAGCCACAATGTGATTCAGCGCCTCAAATACCCATGAAAACTAATTTTCGTCGAAATCTGAAATGAGTGTGTTTTGGCTCTGACGATCTGTCTTGAAATACCCAAATCCAATGCCTGGAAATACCTTTTAAGATCGTCCGAAGGCCGCCATTTCAAATAGGCATAAACTCTAGGGATTCAAAGCCCCCACATAGTTAAAAAAGACTTCTGTGTAAAAATACCCTTTCAAATCTTCGTAGGGCCCCTCGTACCGACCGAGGGCCTTTTCAGAACATGCCCCTCCCAAAGGTCAGGGCTGCGACCGCCCCTGCTCAGCATTGTCAACACAATATCAGGTAGGTACACGGTACACAGTAAATTTAACATTTTTAAACCCATGGCTTTGTATTAGTGTTAATTATATATTTGGCATTAAGTGTTCCTCCAAAGCAGAGCGAGTTATGAGAGACGGAAGCACCAGCTAATTTTTATCCCTGGGAGCGGACAACATACATGTAGCTTTAATAGTGGCCAGCACAGAAAACCGGTCTTATCCAGAAGTCACGCGCGAGGGGCTCACCTCTGGGGGTATCATCAGGGTGATGGACACCGTGGAGGCCCACCACACCATCAGGTAGGAGAAGATCGCGATCCAGATGATGCTGCCGATGAAGGCGATGAAGAAAAACCTTCGACCTGCAGGAACAACACGGCGTCTTAGTCTGTGTGACGCAGTGCGGTACTGTGACGTGACTGTACGTGACTGTGACGTGACTATGACGTGACTGTGACGTGACTGTGACGTGACCGTGACGTGACCGTGACGTGACCGTGACGTGACTGTGACTGTGACGGACTGGGACTGGGACTGTGACTGTGACGTGACTGTGACGTGACTGTGACGTGACTGTGACGTGACTGTGACGTGACTGTGACGTGATTGTGACGTTACTGTGACGTTACTGTGTCGCGAATGTGACGTAACCGTGACGTGACTGTGACGTGAATGTGACGTGACTGTGACTGTGACTGTGACTGTGACGTGACTGTGACGTGACTGTGACGTGACTGTGACGTGACTGTGACGTGACTGTGACGTGACTGTGACGTGACTGTGACTGTGACGTGACTGTGACGTGACGGTGGCGTGACTGTGACGTGGCTGTGACGTGACTGTGACGTGACTGCGACGTGACTGTGACGTGGCTGTGACGTGGCTGTGACGCGATTGTGACGTTACTGTGACGTTACTGTGTCGTGAATGTGACGTAACCGTGACGTGACTGTGACGTGAATGTGACGTGACTGTGACTGTGACGTGACTGTGACATGACTGTGACGTGACTGTGACTGTGACGTGACTGTGACGTGACTGTGACGTGACTGTGACGTGACTGTGACGTGGCTGTGACGTCACACGACTGTGACGTGACTGTGACGTGACTGTGTCGTGGCTGTGTCGTGACTGTGCGTTACTTTTGACGTGACTGTGACGCTGACTGTGACTGTGACTGTGACGTGACTGTGACGTGACTATGACGTGACTGTGGCGTGATGTAAGTCTGACGTAACGTGATTGTGACGTGACTGTGACGTGACTGTGACGTGACTGTGACGTGACTGTGACGTGACTGTGACGTGACGTGACGTGACGTGACGTGACTGTGACGTCACACGACTGTAACGTGACGACAGAAGCCCTGCCGCCCTTCTGGCAAGTGACTCGACGTCTACAGTGTGATTCACGACAGTCGACCCGACACGTCATCCCGGGCTGCGTGACGCCGGAGGTCATACACCAGTCGAGCGAAGAAAACGGTCAATTTTGGGGGCTGAACAAAGCTAGGCCGGTCACCTGCATCACCGGCGTATCGGTTCAAAGGCCAAAGTCAGCAGCGGCACGCTGAGAGGCGGTATGTGATCAGCTTCGAGACCGCAGAGCGGGGGGGGGTGCAGGGTCACTGGAGCAAGGTACGCCGTGAAGAGCAAAGCACTAGTGTTTCAGGACACGTTTTGCCATTCACAAGGAATTTGTCCCTGTAGATCGCTCCGGGCGTCTAGGAAACTAAAAAGCCCAAAGAAGTAAAGGACCAAGGTTGCCTCGCCAATACATAGGGAAAGGATTCCAGAGGGAGACAAGGCTATTGCTCAGTTTTTGAAGACAGTCTAGCTGTCGGCAGCAGACCGGGCAGCCTAGTCTAACTATAAACTGAGCTACTGACTGTGGACGACAGACCGTTTGGTAACTTTATTCTAGGCGAAAATTGTGAAAGCACCAGCTGGCATTGACGAATTTCTCGCGATGGATATTGTAGAGCCTGCTCTAGTTTTGTTATAAAGGTCGGTTGATTTTGAACGAAAATTTAGGACATTTTATTGTTGAAACTCCCGCAGGGAATTTGATTTGTGGGTAACGGCTATCGTGAAAAGGTGGAGCTAAGCTCTGTTCTCAGATCCTAGCTCCACCCAGGCTGACCTTTGAGCCGGCGCTGTCCCACCCGTGACCGGTCAGTGGCGAGAAGTGGGATGAATCAAGGGCGGAACTACAGAGCGACCAGGTGTTAACGTCTATCCGAGCTCGCATTATCTTTATAATTAGGTATTGTGAATGGAAAGTGTTCTAAATTTTCGCTTGACGCTAAAAAACTTTTATGCTAAAAGTTAGCGCAAGGCCCTGAAACGTCCATTGCGAGAAATAAGTTCATGTCAGTTGATGCATTTGCAAGTTATGGTAGAAAATGAGGTTCTAAGCGGTTTGCCGTCCACATAAGCAGCATGGTACCTAGCTAGGCACCATCTGATTACATCTTGTGAATTTTGACTCGCTTGGCCAAACGCTGTGGGTGTGGCACGAACTTAAACATTTTTGGTATGAGGTCACTGAACGAGACCTAGTGACCTAAACTGACTAAAAAACTTGGTAAGAAACTTGACGGAAAATGTGGTCACAAACTCTGTCACAAACTCTCCCAGGGACGCTTTCCCACTATTCCTGGAGACATTTTTCTGAGGTGGGATACCCGACTTCCCATCGGCGCGGTGTTTTGTTAAAATGTGAAGCACACAATTGGTTACATGACCATGGTTGGCCGGGTAACACCAGGCCAGATACGACTCTATCCAGCCTTACCCGACCCGACCTGGCCCCGCCCGGCCCCGCCGTGAAACCGCGCCTGGCTGCTAAACAATATCCCGAGCTGACATCGCTGGTCAGAGGGTGTCAGCCATATATGGAGGTATAACCAATCGAATCCCGGGAGGAATCTCCGCGTCTGATTGCCGCTACAGTTGCTGGACTGCCCCACTGGCTCTGTTCTAGACATATGATATATGTGTGAGTGTTGCCGACCGTTGTCACTGTCCAACACTACTCAGCAAACATGCGTCAAGATCCCAATAGATTCAAGATCCAGGATCCCTAGGATCCAAGATCCGGGATCTTGTTGAATTGTATCCTGCAGGATTATTTAGTCGTAGGGATCCTGTTGATCTTGGAATCTGGAAAATTATTTTTCGTTGGAGGCTATGGATCTTTGGAAAATGCAATTTTGGGGGATCCTGTATTTTTTTCGTGGGATCTTGTGGATCTTGTTAACCATATTTACTTTTGTGGTGGTAATATACAAGAAAGCATGCATTTCATGCTTTAGAACTTCCACACGCAATTTCGATGGTGTATGATTTACATGTGGTGATCAGACGTGTGCCAAGATAAAAAACGGGGTCCAGGATCCCTAGGATCCAAGATCTTGGATCTTGTTACATCCTGGATCCCACAGGATCATGTTTTGTGGGATCCTGTGGATCTAGGATTCTAAAAAATAATTGTCGTGTGATGCCATGGATCTCGTATGCTGGAGAAGAACAAAATAGTGGGATCCTGTGGATCCTGGATCCTGAAAATCAGTTTGTCGTGGGATCTTGGGGATCTTGGATCTTATTTTTGGGCCTTGGCACATGTCTGGTACCCAGCCTCCCTAATTTCCTGGGACAGCTCAGCTGACAGGGACAGGGACAGCTAAGCTGACTGCCAGCAGTCCAACACTACCCAGCTCCCTAACTTCCCGGGACAGTGTCAACTTACGAACCTGAAACTTACGTAAATTTGATAGCGGCTCATGTAAACGGGGTATGTCTGTCGTCCGGTGACGTCGCACAGTTCAATGGACCTGAGATACCGGGATCTGGTCTGACCTCTGGCTACACTGCAGTGGCTACCTGTACTGACCTCTGGGCGATTTGCAGTCTGGCAGAGTGATCCATAATGAGAAGATGATGGGCGCCACGAGCACATACACGATCCGCTTACGGGTAGTATCCGGCCAGCTCAGGTCGATTGGTTTATGCTCCTCCTCATCTTCCAGGATCGTCGGATCCTGAAAACGTAGTTACCATGGTGACCAACCACACATAACACACACACACACACACACACACACACAAGCACACATCGCACGTCTGGAGTTGTCCTGTGGAGCCGGCCGGTCCCAGTCTGCCTTTTTCCACACATGACTGTGTTTTGCTCAAGCGGTATTTACCTCATTAACTGTGCACGGAATGTGTGTCTGTAGGCGCAGATTATCACAACTTACCCGCATCCCGCTGGTGGCTTTTTTGAGACAACTTCGCTCTGTTGGGAATCAAGAAAAGCATTTAAAAGCTTATATAATAATATATATATATATATATATATATATATATTATATATAATATATATATATATATACATATATTATATATATATAACTATATATATATTATATATATATATATATATATACAGGGTCCGCATAAGTTTTTGCCTCTGCTGCTCCATGTTAATATCGTCCTACCTGATTAATGCATCAAATTTGCGTTCTTTTGGGCTCCATCTGCTTCTAGATCATCTGACCGCCGTTTTGAATGGGGTCCCCAATCCGATCTAAAGTCAGGGGCTGCTGAGGCCTGTGGTCGAATAAAGCGAACTGTCTGTCTGGAATCACACCCAAGAAAAATGAAGATGGAACACTCGATCTCGGCGTGCAGAATCGTGCTAGAGACGGACGAATCGCATTTTGGTAGATGGACACTTGTGCATTTCGGGCTCAAACCGGGTCGTTTGGGGCTTTGGAGGATGGCGTAACTATTCATCGCTGAATAGCACGCTTTTCAAGGCCTCTACTGTTCGATTATGACAATCTTTGCAGAGTCTGACGTGGTGAGCACTTGAGATCTGTTACTTTTGACTTAACGTGCATCTTGTAGGCCTTAGTATTAGTAAGTTCCAAAGTGCCAAAGCCAAAGAGCTTCCTTTGAGCCCCACAGTCCTTCAGAGACTGGGTAGCCCTTGCGCGTGAGTCTCTGGACCATTTTTGAATTTTGGATGTTCACTGATTTTGTATTCAGATCGTCTTCTTTTCTGTACTCGAATTGTTTTCTTGGGAACAATTTTTGTGACAGTGGAAATGGTGGGTGGACGGCCCGATCTGGGTCTATCAGCAATGCTTCATGAGGTCTATGATTCTCGCCACCAGCACTGGAT
>VOPJ01008845.1:0-41458 GCA_014673585.1 Semibalanus balanoides | reverse complement strand
GCAGCCTGTGGGACATGTTATGTTAAGCACGGTACACATGACGTCAAACACAGCACACATAGCAGACCGGCGGCCTGCAAAATAGACGCGGTAAACGCTTCGCTCAACACGGTACACATGACGTTACGAACGGTATATATACTCCCCCACCTCCCCAACAAAAACGCAATGAACATGTGGCGCTCAACAGACAGCACTCTAGACATCACAGAGCATGCGGGACAACAAGCTGAACAGTGAACAGGGTACGCACATCACGCCCATATACGACATCCCCCTACACACACACACGACACCACAGGCGACCGCTCTTTGCAGTTCAGGACGCAGCGAATGCTCCAATGCTCCGGATCAAATATCACAATCTGTCAAATATAGACCGCCCTTGAAATTATAAAGGTCAGTTTGCAAGGCACACGATTCTCACGGCTACTCGGCCTGAAGGACCCACTTCTAACCAGATCCCGTACACTGACAGCATCACTTGAAGTCGGCGACAGCTGATGTGACCGTCGGTGACAGCATGTGACAGTCGGTGAGAACACATGACAGTCCATGTGACAGTCCAAACCATGTGGCCATCAGCATGCCATCACCGGACGCTATACTGATGGTCGTGGTCGGTGGTATCAGTTAAATATTTCCGAGCATCTGTGAGGAAAATTCTCATACGAAATTATTGTTCAAGACGAATGTCTAGCGTTAATTCTCAAGCAGCCAATTAACGAACCGACACGATACACAGTCCAGTTAACAGTGTTGCAAGTCGAGACCTCGACCTGGCGGTATCAGATGATGCCATATTTCACGACAGTGACGTACTTGCCTGCTTGTCCAATATTGATCACCTGCCATCTTTACAACGATCTTTCTTTGTCATGTTTCTTTACATCTTACAACAGCCCCTCCATTTCCATACAAACGATACGGCTCTGCGACTATTGACAGATGGACACCGACACCGACAGTTGCTCGGCGGGCTGTTGGCGGGATCGGCACTTCTGATCCTTGATTTCATTGTTATTTTTATCATTTGTAGGTGCATCATTTCCGTTACGCGCTTTGTAATCATCTTTTTCTTCTAGTTACTGTAAATTCCAAGGGAGAGGCGCTTTAATTTAAGCTGCTGGTTTTGCGCCAATCCACTAGTTTTTTCGTTGTATATGCAATGTTCTGTTAATAAAATATAACCTATCATTAATTCAAGAAACAAATGAGAGATATTCAATAGCCAAATGAGAGATATTCAATGGACAAATGAGAGATATTCAATGGACAAATGAGAGATATTCAATGGACAAATGAGAGATATTCAATGGAAATAAAACAACCAGCCAGGGATGACACCTCAGGCCCTTGCCAATCGAGCAACAAGGAAGACCACCTCAGGCCCTTGCGTCACCGTGCTCCAACCGACTCTCACGCCAGCAGCTGGGTGACGACCCAGTCAGCTAGGTCACGTGACGAGCCCAGTCGCCGTCCTTCGTCAGAGCAGACAGTCACGTGACCGGGGCGGCTCGGCCAGGGCTGGCAGGGCGCGAGGCCGCTGGGTCGAGGCAGCAGGCACTACAGGGGTGTTCAGTGTGAGTCAGAGCAGACGGTCACGTGACCGGGGCGGCTCGGCCAGGGCTGGCAGGGCGCGAGGCCGCTGGGTCGAGGCAGCAGGCGCTACAGGGGTGCTCAGTGTGAGTGAGGGCTCAGTGTGAGGCAGGGCGCGAGGCCGCTGGGTCGAGGCAGCAGGCACTACAGGGGTGCTCAGTGGGAGTGGTGCCACTCGGCTCTCCTGGATGGGACGCACACAATGGCGACATGAGGTACAGATAGGGCCTGTTCCCGTCGCACCTCTAACCTCCTCCGAGGTGCTCCCACTTGCTCCAGTCGCGTTCTTTGACACAGAGCAGTGGCAGTTGGAGCAACAGAGGTGGTTGTAGGAGGTTAGAGGCGCCACGGGAACAGGCCCATAGTCATACGTCGTATTGCTCGCTGTACCTCGGGAGTGGCATACGTTAGATTGTGTCACAAAATGCCTTTTTTATTTGGGTGTCAGAGGGAAATTTGAGCAAAAAAGGCCATAAAAGTGGGCAGCTATTTATAAAATGGTACAGTATTATTTTTTCTGTTTTGAATATGAAAAGCAGCAGTTTTCATTGAAATCATGTATTTTTAGTCCATTTCACTCCTAATTTAGGGCGTGAGAGTGGATAAACATTCACATTTGGGTGTCATTTCACGCTCAAATCGACAAATTGTGGGACACTGGTTAGAAAAAAATTGATTATGATTGGGGCTATAGGGCGCCGCAACAAAATAGTTAAATGGCGCCCACTGGTTAGATAAAAACATAATCTGTAAGACCTGTGCACGGTGCCACACCTTACTCAGTACAAACTGAGAAACGTCACAGAATAGTCTGGGAAATCGCAGAGAGTAATTTACTGTATATTACAATACTCCATGTCATATAGGACACATATCCCTCGCCCTGGTGGGGGGTCATTTCGACCCACCCACCTGAGGTTTTTCGGAAATAGCAGAAAAACGGCGGCGCGCAGCGCCGCCAAATTCGGCACAGCTGTTCGGGGATAAATAACACACAATGTTATTAATTTTGACCTCAGGTCATCTCAACTCAGGTCACCTGAAGTGACCTTACCCCAACAATGTTTTTGAGGTCGTGACAACGCCAGTATTTGTCCGACATATTAAGTTTACAGAATTTCATGAAGTCATAGGTCCCTAAAATTCGTATATCTCGGATATTTTATATTTATCATATCGGCGACCTGAGGCCTAGCCAACTTCGAGACCTTCCCATTATAAGTCAATGAAAAAATATACAAATGCTTTCTATTAAGATACTATGCATTAAATCAGACCAATTCTGTCAGAATCACGTTCTTTTAGCTCATTCTTGATAACCAAGGTGCAGCTGCTCGGTGACTTCTGCAAGGTCAGCTGAGGTCATCTAAAGTCAACATAACTTTTTTGCAACTCAATATTATAGAATAAAGTTAGATACGTGCGATTCACGCACATGTGTTTACCTCGTTAAAACGCATCGCCCCATACGTAACATGACCTACCTGGGTCACCAAATGACCTTGACCCAAAGGTCAAATTTTGAAGTTGACTTATCAGGTCACCATTAATATATTTGAAAGCGTTCTTGACGAGACAGACACGAAGGAGTTTCAATTACTTGCTGTGTTAACTGAAAAGTTTTTACGAGAAAAACTTGCTGAATTAAAATGCTATCTTGAAACCTTGTGACCCTCTGGAGCCAAAGCAGCATGATCTTGCTAATTATAGCGGACACCAATGCGATTGCATGTTCTCTATGTGCTTTCAAAACTATTATCGCTTGTTCTGCTCTATCATAGTTCCGAACATTCGGAGTATCTGAGGAGCAGCCTTAAACTTGGGAAAATGATCTTTGATCTCTGGTGACCTAAATATTGACCTGAGCTAAAACAATAGTAACTTCAAATATCCTTCACGAGGGCTTTCGGACGTTTTTGACGCCTCTTCCTAGCCTTTAAAGTTTTGGGTTGGTAGGTCATTTTGACCCCCACCAGGGCGAAGTTGTCTCAGAGGCCCACTGGGGCCTCTGATAAACGCCAACCAACAGCACCATGACCCGAGCCGCTCACCTCATATCATTCTGACCGTGCGCGAAGGCGCAGTGCACCCCATTCTTGACGCAGAAGCCCCGGGAATCCGTGTCGTGGACGCACATCCCAGTCTTGTAGTAGCGCAGATGGTAGCGCCGCTCCGTGTCGCCGGCCGTGCGATGCAAGTTCGGACACCTGTCAAGAGATGGCACCACCGTCAACGTCGCTGCAGCCTGCGTCGCTTTCCGCCACGTTGTTTGTATACATAACCACTCATCAGCGCGGCAAAACCACGTGACTTTAATCCCTCCATCTCTCCCTGCTACGGCGTCTGCGCGCGCAAACGACCGCAGCAGTGCTGCCACCACCGGCCGCCCCCGGAACCTCCCGGAGAACAAGCCGCGCGATAACTCCGGCCGACAGACTCACGTCGAAGGGGGCGTGGCTAACCGTGCACGGTGCACATGACGACCGCCCCGGCTGGCTGGCGAATTCAAGGCCACCAGCGGATTGCGTCATCACGGGGGCCTACCGTGGGTGCCGGGTAATACATGCAGCGGCGCCCACAATGGCCGCTGCACGAGGCGGTCTGTGCCAGGGAGAACTATCCACTAATAGCAGCGAACGACGCAGGGTTCGGGAGCTTCGGCTGAGATGGAAGAAAGGCCGGGCGCAGGGTGGGCTGCAGATGCACACGTCAGATGCCGCGCTCCGGTGTCGTCACTGTTTGCGGCGGAAATAGCAGCGGAGATAAACAAACAGCTCCGGCCGCCACATGAAGCCAGCACGTGTTGGAAGGGTTCGGAGGCTGGACGGCTGTCTCGGTGGAGGAGCGAGCGAGGTGTAACCAGCCGACTCTCCAAATGCTGTTCAACTTTCGCCGACGTCATTTACTTTGTGAGCAATGGTTATTAGATTGTTTTGAAATGTAGACATGGTCATAGATATTGGGGATAGAAACGGTACAAAAAACGTACACTTGGGCGCGATCGGCAACACGACGAATTAGCCGGTATCACGACGAATAAGCTGGTATCACGACAAATTCGTCAGTATCATCGAATATTGCGTTCGGTAACACGACGGATCAGCGAATGAGCAAATTCTCCCGACGAATTCGCTTTATCGGGCGATAATTTTAAAACCAGTCGTCGGGAGAGCGAATTTGTTTTGCAGCGTTTTTAAAACATTAGAAGTAAAGAATATGATATGCCCTGTCTCTACCGCTAAACTTAATTTCTGATAAAATGTTTGAAGTACCGATATTTCTGATAACGTGTAAAAGAACTACACAAACTATGAAATGGCGCAGCAGTGACAAATCCAGCGGATAATTTTGCTGTTCCCGAACGCACGAACAGCGTAATTTCCGGAGAAGCGAATTCGTTATTGTCCATTTCAGGATCTGTATTGGGAAGCAAATTACTTAGTTCTCTTGCACATCCGTATCATAGCCATCCTCTCAGCGAATCACCATCGGGTAATCATTTGAGTCTTGAGCCGAAATCATTGTTCGGTAGTTCTGCCCCATTCCCAAGTTTTTAGTAAAACAAATATAGATTTATCTTCTTAATAAATGAGAAACTTGGCCATCCTATGACCTCTCTCCTGCGTCCTCGCTACGCCTTCAGACCTGGAAACCTGACACTACGCCTGGTCACGGAGCGACCTCTGCTCACATAACCAAGATCTGCCCGTGCTGCAGCTCATAGTCAGGCAAAAAACAAGACTGAAATTCTCAATGTAGTCCAAACAAATAAAATTTCAACAATAAACGACAATCATAAACGATATCAATAGTCTCAACAATACACTAACCTGTCGGACCGTGTTACATGCATCAATCATTTAGCCAAGGATAGCGAGCCCGCAACCTGACCACAATCTGTGTAAACACCCCAATCGGTCCCAAATTAAATTCGTTCCACTATAGCAAGTGTTCACATTGCAGATCCTACTTATATCTACATATTAACTACCACGCTCGCGCTACCCGCCGGTCCCCCCCCCAGACATCTCGCACCCACCCCTGATCGCCCATATTACAGCAGGGAACTGAACAACCGATGTCAGCATAATAATATAAGTTTACAACAATAGTTCATATAATTATGAGTATTATCGTGTGGAAGTACAAATAGCTTCTGATTTTGTTTGTTCTACGTGACCCATCACCTGCTAGCAGAAATCCCTAAGCTGCGTGCCTGCATGTCCGTGCAGCCGCTGATTCCAGTGTCCCATCGCCATCCTCACCACGGCCAGGGAGACTGCAACCCGTAATGAGCGTGAGCTGCCGAGCATTATTTATTTCCTCAACGCAGCCCACAGACCTGAAACGCATCGGCGCCTCAGTCCCGACATGATGACTATCCCAAGTAGAACCAGCGCCCCGACAGTGTGCAATCTAAACCGTTAAATAGTTGTTCTTCAGGTGCGAGTCTATGCCACTTTGCTAATGCAAGGAAGAGAAGACAGCCCGGCTATGTTTTTGTGCCCGTGGAGGGCTGGTGTGTGCATTACCATAAATTAATGCCTCTGCATAGACATTGACAAACTTTCCTCATTCCCGCCTTTTAGTATAAGCTTCGCTGATGATAGCCATGGCCTGGCCAGATGGATTCGCAGCGCCTTCGCGCCTGGCAAATTCATACCGGCACCGAAGCCGCCCCCCTGCCCGCCGAGCCACAATACGGCCATCCCGGATGAATCAACGGCTTCTATCGAGCTAAGGCGTGAAGTGATCTGTCCAATGAACTTCCCTACCTGGGCCCCCCCTCGCCACTCGCCACTGCCCCAGGTCGAATGACACTACTATCAGAAATAAAATTGGACCAAATGTTTGTTCTTATAAGTTGCATTGCCCTCCTGCGCCCAATGTTTGTAGGCCGACATATATGTGCATCTTAGAAGAGCCTAAATTTTATGCAAAAGAGCCGAACGATCTTTTGAGCTGCTAACCCGATCTGAATGGTCATTCTTATTGAGTAAAGAAGCTGGAAAACGTTTAAAATTAGTAGGAATAATAGGAGCGATACGATCGACGAGCGTCACTTTAATTCGAACTGCTCCAAATCCCCGTGGCAAAGTCAATTTTTACAAAAATCTGAAAACATGCACCCTGAGAGCAAAAGCGCATAAAATGGCTAACCTGATCTGTGTTAGTACCTGGTTACTAAATTATATAACCAACTCATCTTTCTTACACAAGTTCACATCAATACTTCATGTGCCGCGAGCATCGCAATTAGCCAGAGCCCCTGCCCTCCCTCTGTCTGCGAAGCCGACAACGAACATCGAATAACCGTTCAAGCCATGCTGTCCAATGTGAAACAGGAAGTGCCCCGATCATTCGACAGACACATGATTGAACCCCTCCAAAGTATAGGATTGGACAGATGTTCGCCCGCCCGCATCACTGGGCACGGTTCTAGGGTTCCTATGCGTGACTCGAATAGCATCCGATCATATCGACACTATGGTCGAGAAGTCAAAATCAATTAACTCCCACCTTACACTCACCTGAATAAATCGACTCTCGATCCAAAGAAACACTTCTGAAAGACGCGCTGTAACGGCGGAGTACTAATACGAAATCTCAAAATGTATACCAAAAAAATTCATCCCAATCTCTGGAAAGTGTGTGTCCACGTGTCAGCGAAGTCAAGTTGCCACCTCACGATCATGAGTCGGCCCTCCCAATATGGAAAAGTTAAGAGTTAAAAATTGAGTTAAACGTTCATCTTTCAATAAAATCCTTTATTAAGACTGCGATGCAACATAAAGCTCTCAAGGTGTAATACATCTATTGCATTAAGTACAAGTGAAATTGCATGCAAATTCAAGGCTCAGTCAGGTCACATAGGTCACTGTCACGAAGAGGTCAAATAGCTGTGTGACACAGTTTTTAGGGTCATTTTGCACGTAAGAATCATAGAAAACAGTCATTTTTACAACTTGACCCCGTCCAAAGGTCAAGATCAGGTCATCAAGTAAAACTGAAACTGACTAATATTAATAATAATTGCATTTTCGTTAGTTTTGCTCATAAACACAAAATACATTTATATACTTCTGATACAGGTCAAAAATCCCATCAAAACGTTATTTGAAAAATGACGTCATTTACCTACTTTTGCTTGGAGAGCAATCAGTCACTGAAAACGAAGTTATTACTTTGAAATTGTATGGTATTCATACACTTGGTTCTCATATTATATTTCCGTTTTTTTAGGATACTTTCGAATTTTTTTCATTTTGGGGAAAAAATTTCTGAAAAAATCAGTTTTTTGATTTTTGGGGGTTCAAAAACCAAATTTTTGGAATCCGAAATGCCATCTTGTAATGAAATTAAATTTCCTTTCTTATACAGTTTTCGTTTGCGCATGTCTTTAAACATGTTTTCTACGGCATCAACAATTTATCGTATTCAACCAAAATGGCATGCCATACTCATCAAACGTACATTTATCTCCCAAGTTTCAACTTTGTCAATGAATTTTTTAGCGTTAACGTCAAATTGATGCTGAATAAGGTACTGAACTTTGACGTCGTTATCTTTATCGTTTTAAGTTTGTGGAAATACGGGAGGGGGGGTAATATTTACCCCCCCCTACGCCGCGCGGGTTAAGTGATGACGTCTCATGGTTCCAACAACTGACTGCGCTAACGTTGAAGAGTTTCATCAGGAGCAACGATTGTGGAGTACCTGCTGTCAGTTTTCGTGTCAAATTCACTGTATCACCAAGTCCTCCATCATTTTTTTTATTCCATTCCATAATGCATTGGAACTTCTAGAAAACTGGCATTCACTTCGAAACTACTGAACTATTTACAGCTGATACCTGTGTCAATCATTTTGAATTTGTTTTATTTTCTTGCAACACGAGTAACTACGTTTTTATTCGCATTATTAAATTTGTGACAAGATAATTCGTGCACATAAAACGCTAATTTTTATGTTAATGATTTTCTTTCATTTTGTGAATAGAAAATGTGTGCATACGGAACACCCATTTTATAAGGTAGCCCACCGAAGATATCCACTTTTCATTATAACTCCCAAACATCAATGAAGACAAAATAAATCAAAATGAAGATATGCATCTTATTTTATTTTTAAAAAAATGGGCGTCAGAAAACAACGAATGTATCAGAATTAAGGGTCAAAGTGAATCCCTTATATCTTAAGCACTAGCGCAGTCAGCTGTTGGAACCTCGACGTTACACTTAAAAGCCCTATAGCGCTAACCCGACAGGTAGGCATAGCGCTAAATCGCAGCTCGGTACGGTAGCCCGGTGCTTGGTCGCCCGCCGGTCACGAAGCCTGGAGGCGTGCCCGTAAACCAGTCAGCGCGGCGCCAGTAATGCCCCCCCAGGGCTGGCCCCCCTCCCGCACCCGCCGATCCGTTACCAGTCTAGTGTGACCTCTGACCGGCAGGTTAAGAAACTCCGACGCCGCACCTCCCACACTGCATGGGGTAGGACATACACGGGTTATCCCGGCCACACCAAGCCGGTTTGCGCCGGTTCAAAGCAGCTGATCAGCCAGCTCAATCCGGGTGAAACCGAACGGGTGAGACGCGAGCAGGAACAGGAGCACGGGTCTGCAGGTCCCCGTATCTGCAGCTGACCTGCCATCGTCCTGGCTTCCTTCTCACACGAGGATCGTGAGAAAGGAGAAGGATCATGAGAAAGGAGAAGGATCATGATAAGGAGAAGGATCATGAGAAAGGAGAAGGATCGTGAGAAAGGAGAAGGATCATGTGAAAGGAGAGGGACACGGGGCAGTGGCGTATTTATAAATCAGCCAAGGGAGGGGGGGGGGACTGCTTTAGAAGCGCAATTCACAGTTTATAAATCCAAGAACCATATAGACCATACTTATAAAACTGCTTGCAGTATATAGTGTACAACTACTTTTATTGGTTACTCTCTTGCAAATTACGACACAAATGTAGTCCGTGCCGAAGAGCATACAACATATTTCTGAAGCACCGCCTTCGGCCGCAGGGGGGGGGGCAATGTCCCTCCTCCAATACGCGCACTGACACCTCGTCCTCATCCGACCCTGCAGAGGTGGTCAGACGGAAATCCTATGGCTGAAGATCCACACCACACTACGAGCAGTTGAGCCGCCACCAACTCCATGCCGTACCCCGGGGCCATCCCTCGTTATACCAACGGGGCAGTGAGGTACCCAGTCGGCACCCTGTTGAGGTTACATGTAGGCGCTCTGTTGAAGTCGTTATGGTCACGGCGAGACAAACCAGACACAACAAGAGACCCCGCCGGCAGCAGGGCGACAGATAGTCGCTCCCAAGAACGGCACGTGCATCTGCACGTAACAGCTGTGCTTGTTCTATTGTGGGGCTTACAGTAAGTCCCACAATAACTATTAACTGATCACTGTTCTGATGGGGCATCAGATAAGTGAACAGCTGATCTATAATGGTACTGCCTAACGGTGGTTCGCATACACGGCTAGCACATGTCCAGTTCTGTAAAATAGGACAGAGGTGTGACTTTTTATATAACTACATGCACCAAACTAAAATGACAAAGGCAGGGTTCACATAATGCGCCTGACGATGCAATGACATATTCTGATGCAAGTCTATCTTCTGAAGATTCTGATAAAACTGAACCTAAGGAGTAAGGACACCCTCCAATACCGGCTTCAAAGCACAATGGGGGGGGGGGAAGGTCGCAACCTCCGGGGTTTATGTGGTGCGGAAGCACACGGGGAAAGTTCGGCCTTAAAAGTCCCAACCAGCTCATTTAGTTTTCTGATAATTACAATTGCATTTTCCATTCAAAGAACCAGATCGTGAGCGTTTAGCCACCGCACCCGTTTAAACAAATGGTTCATAATTGCACATTATAGGGCAAAACATGCACAGGGTCAGACCTGCACTGTGCTAAACAGGTCAGAATAACTGTGCACCAATGAAAGCATGCCCGTCAAGGACATGACATCATTGGCGCACAGTTATTCTGCCGTGTGCAAATGTCAACTATAAAAAATGTCAAAGGTTGAGTGAATGGCAAACTGGCTTGGCCATCGGGGCCCTCAGCCCATGCAAACAATATGTGTTCAGCAAATTCGGCGTCATGGATGTGAACACTACTTAATCTCAAGATGTTTCATAAATGTCTCATTCATGCAGTGAGATCCTATCCAC
The DNA here is from genome assembly GCA_014673585.1 of Semibalanus balanoides. Taxonomy (NCBI): domain Eukaryota; kingdom Metazoa; phylum Arthropoda; class Thecostraca; order Balanomorpha; family Balanidae; genus Semibalanus; species Semibalanus balanoides. The sequence goes on along the minus strand of VOPJ01008845.1, from coordinate 30,666 downwards.
GGTTCCCGCCATATTTTGCCATCTGCAAACCAGCGCAGCTCGTAGGTTCATCACAGACTGCTCACCAACACAGTGAGTGTGGGAGCATTCAGGCAAGGTCATAGTCATAGGACTGACAGACAATGAGGCACCACAACACTGTAGGGATTCTCTCCCTGTCCCAGGAACAATACAACACACACTTGGATCGAGTAAGTAAGTACGAGTAAGTGTTATTAAATGTTCCCTTTTTGGTTGATGACTTGATGTAAGTAAAGTGGGTCAATGCAGCACAGTTTTTTTTTTTTTTTTTTTGTCTCAATAATTTTCATATCTTTTTGTTTACTGGAAATCTAGCTCACTATTTTCCCCTGATCTTACAGACACTATATTTAAAATAAAATTGCGTTTACCTCACAAGGATTTTATAAATATATACATATCATATCAAACATTTACATTTTTCAAGTAAAAAACGAATACAAAAAGGAAATACCAATTATCCTAACAAGACAATTTTACCATTCACCTATTAATTTTACTCACTGGGACCAGGCCATGAAACAAACAATAAAAACTGATGCAGATTTACTGACCAGCTTTAACAGAATGACATAATCTAAGTGCCTCCTATCTGTCATAAGTCATTCATGCCAAGACACATCAACTCCATAGCAACTAATCCTCTTTCAATTATATCTGATGGGCACCACATACCTAGAAGCTGTGACACCCTTAACCCTGTTCAATGCTGGGGGAGGGGAGGCAGATTCTGCCCTCCCAATAATTTTTCGCCTGCCGCTTCGAAATCGTTAGGCCTAGCGTCTTGAAACTTTGTGACTTTTCCGAAAATTAAATAGCGCGTATTGCGTTTTTTGTTTAATCGGCCTCGCAGAGACGGTGCCAACCACCAGGCTCATATTTTTGGAAGGGTCCTACGAATGCAGTTTATGGCGGCGCAATGCAATCCTTCGTCAGTTTGCGGTGCAATAAATGCGCTTCTCATAAACGTTGTCAATGCAATATCCCATAATCACATACTTGGATTGCTAACATATTTGGGGCAGAGGCGCACGCAGTGCATAAAAAGGGAGGCGATAATCTCCGTCAAAATCATCTATGCTCACTACAATTAAGAAATGATAATAAAGTCGATAACGCACATCGGTGCCCCCCCACCCCCCCACGATGTTTAACTGGATCCGCCTATGAGCAATACATTACATTCAACAAAATATAGCAAATAATGACTAGATGTGCCGTTCATACCATCCCAAATAATCACAAACAGTACATATTTATTATTAAAAAATCTTCCCATTTTACTTCACCTGAATATGCCTGTTGTGTTATTTTGTTATCTATCCTTTTCATGTATTGAAGACTATATCTGATACTATATGCTATATCTGATAAGCACATTGGCAGCTCAAAAACGTTTTGGGAATGAAAATCGATCGAACCACATGGCTGCAATGACCATTTAAAAAACATAAAAATCCGTATTTTTTGCCCTTCTATTTTGGAACACAAATATATATATGGGGGTCCAAAGAGTCATGACAAATCGAATAGACTTTGTCCCATCGAAATCGACCGAGTGGTTTTGGATATTTCTGGCAGGGGGGGGGGCAGAATCTGCCCTCCTCAGCACGTTAACGTAATTCTGGCCGCCAGCGTGGAATAGGGTTAAACCCAAATCACCATCAATTACATCAGATCTAACCAAAGACAAAAATCAAAATTTATCTACCCATATAAAGACAATTCACATACCAGCCCAACGCCCTAATTTGCATAGCAAAAACTGTTTGTAACTTTGTAGAAGGTCTGTTTATGTTAGCAAACATGTCCACTTCTTATTTTAACCTACATTCCTTTCACAATGACTATTTTAAGTTCTAGTTTGCTTTTTCTTTTCACTTGCTTCATATATTGAACTACTATATCTGATAAGATATTCAGACAGGACTTTAAAATCTGACTTTTGTCAAGCAGACTGCCTAGGAACCAGCAGCCGCAGCAAAGCATGTGCTCAGTGCCCAGCCAAAACATAATGTAAGATAATGACATGCACATTAATCTTTAAGCCCCTGCAATTTATTATGTTCCATTTTCCATCATATGTTTTCTAACACCAAAACTTTTTCACTGACTTTCATGTTAATTCAAATATGAATTCAACAAAAGCTCAACAACAACATATTGTGACATGTTCACATTAGAGAGCATGGGCTTGTGTTTGTCACATGTACTTTCAACTTGTGTTTATTGCATGTGTTTTGTGTATGCCTGGTCACTGCACAGTATTGGAGCTTGTGCACAAGTGGTGCATGTCTAGAGCGCTGGTGCATGAGCATGCCTGAGGCACAGCATGTTTGCCAGTTGTGTAATTAGTGTTGTGTTAACAGGCCTTGACTTACCTGGTTTCAGCCAGGTAAGTTAAGGCCTTCTTCAAAGAGTGAATAACCTCAATCAGCAAGCTGCAGCTGTCTGTTACTCGAGTCATCACAATATTCTATACACGTTGATGCTTTAAAAAAGCATGAGACCAAATCAGTTTGAGACACAGTTAGATAAATGCTAAAAAATAGAGCGATCCAATGTTATTTTCTTACTCATTGTAAGCTGTCAAAATAATAAGGTCTTTTTAAATAGCTATTGCATAGCACTGTGACCACTTGATGACCCAGAGGATATGCAAGTTTAGAACAAGTACAAGCTTTACTGTAAGATAAATCATGTTAAATTTTTGAATTTGTCACTGTCAGTTAACAGTCTAGATCGTTCCTCTATTTTTTATTATCTGCTGTTGTCTTGTGCTGAAATGCTCAATAAATAGAGCTGATAATCCCAAATTAAAGTGCTGGCCAGCATGTATACTCAATAATTAGAGCGCATTAGGCAAAGTACTCCTGAATAATCTTATTTCTTTTTGGAAGTTTGCAATTCCGAACACATTTGCAATATGCATCTAGACTTTTTAAGACTTGTGCAGGAAAAACTATGATCATTGATCATTTTTGTACCCTACATGGCTACCTTGTTTTCTGAAATTTTGCTACAATTTATTGTAAGTGGTTTTGTAAAGTGCTCATACAGACACTATAATTTCAGATAATTTACTTGCATGTCTACGGCATACTCTGACGTCACTGGCGCTATTTGAGGAATACTTATTTTTTAAAGTATTTCCCTACTGTGTCTTTAACTGAAATGGATATGATTGGAAACAACATATAGTAACAATACGGGCAAAGATGACATGATTTTGTCACTGGAATATGGTACTTACTCTTCCCCATCTGGACATTCCCCAGTTGATTCATCATACTTCGTGCAGTAGACATCTGGGTTGTAGTTGAATGTCCCATCACGACGAAGAATAGGTCGTCGTCGCCTCTGATTTTTGAAGTGCCAATGAAAACACGTGTATGGCCGGTGCTGGTTACATTTGTGTTGCTGGAAGAGCGGACATTGCTCCGCGCGGAAATCCTTCAAGTACCTGAAAACCAAAGGCAAACGTTGAGGGAAGATCATTTTGAACGATGCCTAATGCTACCAGTAATGAAATGAATCCTGTAAAACAAATACAGAATAAATACTTACGATGAATGCAATGTTTTTTCCGAAAAATGCGCCGTTTTCCCCTCCACACGCATCTTCAGTCTTCACAACAACGGTGACTACTGCGCAGCGCGTCTGCGCAGAGTTCACTTGATGAGCCGCACGCTGATAGGTCAGAGACCAAGGCAAGGCCATGACGTCAACTTTACGTCAAGGTCATATTTACGCACGTTGTGACGCCCATGCGCGTTGTAGCATTTGTAGCAGGTCAAATAAATTGTGGTGGATTAGTTACGTCATTGAGTGCTCATTACGACTGGAAGTTACGGATGCGGGAACAATTTAAATAAAAGTGTTGAAGGCTGAAGTCGCAGGAGCGGCGTCATGGATTTTTGCCAGGGGTGGCAAAATTGATTGATAAGGTCAATTGGTACGCATGTATCCCAAGGGCAGATCCAGGATTTATAGTACCTACGCGTGTGCGGGCCGCAGCGGCAGGCCAATTTAGGAGCGCCAATTCCAACAATCCAGGGGCGCCAAAGGGGCAATAAGTGGTCTGAGGGGCGCTCTGTTATTCCATTAAGGGCCCCAAAGTGGTCTGAGGGGCACCTTAGCTGTACTCTGTAGTCACAATAGGAACGCTTAGTGCTCACTGTCCATCGCCGCCGGCCGACTGTCCATCGCGGACGCCGCCAGGCGCCCTTCTGGCGTTCTGGGGAGGGGCCCTATGACCCCCTGGATCCGCCCCCGATGTATCTTCTACCGGGAAAAAGTGCCACGGAAGTATACAATGCTTATAAACCTCGCGACAAACACAATAAAAATATTGCACATTTCGTCATATTTTTGTTTTATTAATTAGCTGAAAGGTACATATTTTTAGAAAGTTCTTCAAAGGTCTAGCACATTTTAATTTGATACCGGACCCAAACAATATTACTAGCATCCCACAATTAATTAACTGGGTATCGCGTTTTCAGATGTTAAACAATTTATAATAAGCAAATAATAGCTTATGTACCAAATAAACATTTTTATGTCGGGCCGACGTCGGGCCGACGTCAAAAGATGTCGGCATCTCGGCATCTCGGCCCAATGTCGGCCCGATGTCGGCCCGATGTCGGCCCGATGTCGGCCCGATGTCGGCCCGATGTCGGATTATGTCCGCCTATGCCGACGTCTAGCCGAGGTCCAGCCGACGTCGGGCCGATGTCGGGCCGACGTCGGTAGATGTCGGCATCTTGGCAGCGGCATGCCGACGTCGGCTGGACCTCGGATGGACTTCAGCATATAAGGCGAACACATACGACGTCCAGCCGACGTCTAGGCCACATCGGGCCGACGTAAAGCCGACGTCGGCCTGACGTCAGCATATTTACTTGGTGGAGGTCATAGTTTCGTCATGGTGAAATATTTATTGATAAAAAGTTACTTAGTGATTTTCACGACGAGCCATCATTGGGCAGTGGGCATTGGATGTCCGAAAATGTTTAAAGAAATATGCTTATGTCCGTCCGAAAACCGAATCGGTCTTCGGACAAATTTGAAACTCCGGGAATGTAGTTGTACCAATTGGCATTTGGCCCCACTGGACGGTACCTACCTAACGCAGGCGTTGTATCAATCTGTGAACCAGCTGCCCTGATTGGTGGAGACCGGGTCAGGCTGAACGCTGCAGCGCTCGGTATTGGCGGAGAGTGCATTCAGTTGGACTCGGAACTCCGACGCTCCCGCTGAATGGGACAACAGTTCTTTGTCTGTGCTGGTCGATGGAGGACGGTGGCACGGCCGGGACTGTTTCGACGGAATATAGCGACGTATTTTTGGATATTCAGATCCTGAATTTAGGTGTTAGTTTTAAAATCTTCATTTCAGACATTTCTTCTTTCAACATAGCATTTGCTCTGCTCAGACTGACACGTTTCCTAAAATCAGGCCCGTAGCCAGGTGGGTGCACTGGGTGCCCGTGCACCCCTGGTATCTCCGCAAAAACTTAAAGATAGTCACGCAGGCGTCGGTGGCTTATGTGTGGTGATTGGTAACGCCACCTTTATTTGTTTCACGACTCAGCCACTTCGCAACGTTTCTGATCATCTTAGATGGCGCTAGTGTTCCATTAGTGGAAATGCAGTCTCGTGAAAGTAAATGATGCAAAAGTGAACTAATAAGTAATAACGATGATAGGGGCCGTTAAACTTTTTCAAATGTGAGGGGAATTTCGGCAGACCTGATGTTAGCAAAAAATGATGACTAAAAGAAGCACATGTCGCTGTTGATCCGTATATATATATATATAATATATATATATATAATATATATATATATATATATATATACATAATATAATATATATATATATATATATATATATATATATATACATATATATTATATATATTATGCATGTTTCGTAAACAAAACGGGACAGATTCGCGTTGGTGATCTTTTTGCTTTTAGGTTTCGATGGTTTCGGATCAGTTTTCTGTCTTCTTCTTGTGTTGTAAAGTATTCGCCGAATGCTTCGTCATAAGAAATCAGCAGAAAAAAGTAGGTTCGCCAACGTTTTCCTGTACATAACACATTTCTCAATGACATACATATTAGATGAATAAATAACTACATTACATTGTTACAGTTACCGTTAAAAATAAAATTCGCGTTCAAGGTCGACTAAATAAGTAAAGACGTGAAAACACATTTAAAAATCAAACAGTTTTCACGCGCTCTTATCACCGCTAGTACTCAGTAGGTACGAATAACAATCAGTGCTAGTTCTATGACAGCCACGGTCACCGCGGGTGTCGCACGAAAAAGCAACCAAAGGTGGATTCACTGTTCTAGTTGTTGTCGTACAGTTGTAGCACACCAAGGGCATTAAACCTGTCGGTTAATTGTAGGGCCCATCCTTCGGATGTAGATGGACTCCAGGACTTGCAGCCGTCTTGGGTCGTTTTCTCCTGAGTATGATGATGTTGTCGATGATGTCTTTCTGGTTAGTCGGTCGTCAGATACCCTCAAACCTCAGATACCCTCAAACCAAATAGGCCAATCTCACTACTTTAGCGCACTTTCGAAAAGTATTAGAAGAAGTGATCAGTCAGCTGACAGCCTAAATTTTTTTGGAAAAATCGCCAACGCTACTTGAGCCCATCCCAGTTACGCGTATAAACAGGGACATTCCACTGAGATGCCGTGCTCGCGCTGTCGACGCGCCTTACTCTTACATCGACAGAGGTCTTATATCGTCGGATAAAACGAACATATGATCTTCAACGGCGTTGACAGCGTCGACCACGATGTTTCCTCAGTAAGATGGCCCTTGGTATGGCATAAACACTGCGTGGTCCGCAGCTACCTCAGTTGGCCGTGCCCAAGGTGGTGAGAGGTGGCAGCTGATTTACCGATGTCGTGCGGCGTGCCCAGGGCTCGATCATGGGCCTATCTCTTCATCTTATTCACAAACGACATGTCTGACACCTTGACCATGGTCACCTAATTCATACGCAGATGACACCGTCCACTTGGATGCGCACCCCCTAACACAACCGGGTTAGATCCCTGAAAAACAGACTGGAACTCACTCTCTGGAACTCAAGCATGGTTCGGCGCAAACTCTCTCAAAATTAATGAAAAGAAAAACTGACTTTCTTGCTTGTCGGCTCCAAGCATTAATTTTTTGAAAAAAGCAACGGGCGTGTCCACTTTAAAGTTTGATGACACGATCATTAACCTTCAAAAAAATAAAAATCCTAGGTGTCTTCTAGACCCGGTCTTGTCAGGAAAGCACATGTCTCCAGCGTGTCTCGAAATCGCAACGGAATCCTCATTCTCACTCTACAAATTTCGGCACTTCTTTCACGCGAAGTCCTCAAAATATCGTACAGGACGTAGTTTTTTCCATACACCATTAAACTGTCTCTGCGTGTGGGGTGGACGGCCAAGGGTCAACTATACAAAATTCAAAAAAGTAATTAATTTCGCCGCCCGAGTAACTACTGGATCCAAAAAACATCTCCACATCTCTCCGGCCTTAGATTCTCTGGGATGGCCAAGGATCGAGACCATGGTGACTCGCCGTGACCTCATGAAGGTATTTAAGGCGCTGAAGCAGGAGGGCGTTGCCTGTCAATATCCGCGCGCTTCTCACCCCCCGCACCGCTGTGTCGACTCGAGAGACTCGCGCATCGGACCCGATCCTGCAAAATCCGCAAATGCCGTCTATCCGCCACGCAGAAGCGCTTTGCTCCTACCGAGCCGCGGCTGCCTGGAACGGCCTACCCCCTGATATCACGGGATAAACACCACTAGGAACTTTAAGTCTGCCATCTGCGATTGTGAGTGACTCACTGTGTTATGGTTCTTACTGATGTTTCCTTTATTGCAATACTGTTTGTATTTTGCATTACCCGATGTATTGGTGTGTAGTTTGTACTGGTTTTGTCGTTTTTGTGAATCTTGTTGAAATGAAGCCAGAATTACGCCACCCGTGAAGGTTTTCAATACACTGTCAGGATGGTGGCTGGTGTTGTCGTCGAAATTCCGCCTTCTGTAGTGCATAGATCCTCCTGCTGAGAGTGTTTGGTTTGTCCAATATAACCATTTTGAGGCGAGGAAGCGCGCAGTCTCCTTTCTGGCATGTTAATGGTATATTACGTTGTTTTTCTTCAGCATGGAAGGGTCGTTGCGATGTGTTGTTCCGGAGGATGAGAGATTGGTAGTTTGAAAGTTTTAGTAAAATATATCAGTGAACTTGTCAGATGGATTGTTTACTTTGATGTTGCGTTTGAGGATAGTTTTCAGCGCTTTTTCGTCATTTTGTACCGTATGACCGACATCTGATTTTTGTAGAAAGTTTGTGAGTAGTGTCGTGATGTGCATGGGCATCGTCTGATGTGTCCTGCTTGATCTGTCGTCGAAGTAGTGGAGATGGTCTTGTTGTGACGGAATCGATTAAAGAAAAAACTGGGTAGCTTTGGTTACATAGAGATTCTGTCTGATGTGTTTATCTCGCGGTCGGGATTAAATTCCCATGATGAACATGTGCTTCAGGGCACGTGTTGTGTATGCTCGGATGAACGCTGACTTTGAGCGTCGGCACACGCTGGCCCATTAGGCATGCTTCCCGCGTCTGTTGGCTTTCTGTACACGTTGGAATGTTGTCACTGTTGGAGGCCGTTGATGGATACGTCGAGGAAGTGATTTTGTGGTTCTACTTCTCCCTGTTATGACTGAGGGCCTGAAGTTTTTCAGTTGTGTGAGGTGATGGAGATCTAGGTCCTGAATGTCAACAAGGATGTCATCAATGTATCTGCAGTAGAGGAACGGTTTGCAGTCCAGATCTTTCATGACACTGTCTTCTACTGAGTACTGATGCCATGAAGGCCTGAGCAAACAGAACCCCTAGGTCGCACCTTTTTGGTGGCAGCCTGGTGGGCTACCTTGGTTTCACCTAGAGGTGTCACCTTTGGTGCTTTTTCGTGGCGACCACCGCGGTGCACCGTGGTGGTCACTACGAACTAGACTGATTGTTATTCGTACCTTACTAGTACAGCGGTGATAAGAGCGCCGTGAAAACTGTTTGATTTTTAAATGTGTTATACGTCTTACTTATTTAGTCGACCTTAAACGCGAATTTTATGTTTTAAACTGTTAAAACTGTTAAACAATTAATTAAGTTATTATTCATCAATATGTATTCATTGAGAATGTGTTATGTTAACACGCAACGTTTGGCGAACCTACTTCTTCTCTGATTCTTATGACGAGATAACGGCGAAATACTTTACAAAACACCAAGAAGAAGAACAAGAAAAAACTGATCCGCAAGACATCGAAGACTCTAAACAAAAAAAAAAGATCACCAACGCGAAACTGGTCCGTTTTGTCTTACGAAACATGCATATCGGAACAGCCTGCTTCCAAACTTTACAACTATAATATATATATATAAATATATATATATATATATATAATTATATGTATGGCGGATCGACAGGGCATTTAAGGCCATGCCCCCCAAAGGCTTAAGTGGCCTGTTTGCCCCCCCCCCCAAACGATCAAGCCTCATAACGAAAAACGATCGGTAATAATGTATAATGGCTTTGCCTCTGTTCCATAACTACAAGTTTCGATGGAAATCAACAACAGGTCAATATTACAAATAACAGAAATAATGCAGTTGTCCAGGGAATAAAACGCAAAATTTCCCGCCGCTCCGCAGCGCAATTTATATATCCAATATATTATATGGGGGCTAAAAATCGTGCCGTTTCCCATCTCATGTATGTTGTATGTTGTTACTTTCTTATATTATTGTGCAAAATAGTTCGCTTTAACACTTTTTTATCAGACTTTTAAACGCACAATTGCCGCACTATACTTAATGTGACGCATTGAGTAATTCAATGGCGTTCGGCTGAGACCCTATAGTCAAGAGCGGGTTAGCGATGACAAGAAATCGGTACTTTTGTGTGCAGTGAAAAATATTCCGCATATGAATCCAAGTTGTTTCCGCATCATCAACACTAACACATATTGTATACGTCGCTTGGTATTTTAAAATGACCATGGCAAGCACGTATATGTGCTATTCTCGATCTCTTCACTCTTGAGTCGCAAATATCGCCAAGTGCATCAATACCAGTGTATCAATACCATCAATACATAAGACCAGTGGCCAGTACACTCCGGTAAAGAAGGCACGCGCGCTGGTTGAGAATAAATGACACACGTAACTCGTATAACAGCTTCAACAAGTCATAGACTGATACAACAGATAACATCAAACACGAGTCCCTAAAACTGTCCCCGTGTCCCATCCCTGCCATTCTGACCCTGATATGCATATACGATGTAGCCCCGATACGATCGGACCACAGTCCCTGGACAGTGAACAACCCCGAGTCGAACAGTAGCGGCTATGGAAGCGGGCCGGTGTCGTTTGGTGCACCGGGAACATGGTTTCAAAGGACAGACTTCCTCTTCCACGCAGGGACCTAGGTTGTGGAGGTCAGAAGGCGGCGTCTAGCCTCGGATCCAGGGCAGTGAAGAGCAGCAGCCTAGTCGCGCATCCGTGGCAGTGAAGAGCAGCCTAGCCGCGGATCCGGGGCAGTGAAGAGCAGCAGCCTATCCGCGGATCCGGGGTAGTGAAGAGTAGCAGCCTAGTCGCGGATCCAGGGCAGTGAAGAGCAGCCTAGCCGCGGATCCAGGGCAGTGAAGAGCAGCCTAGCCGCGGATCCAGGGCAGTGAAGAGCAGCAGCCTAGCCGCGGATCCAGGGCAGTGAAGAGCAGCGCCTGCGCGATCCAGGGCAGTGAAGAGCAGCAGCCTACTGCGGATCCACGGCAGTGAAAAGCAGCCTAGTCGCGGATCCGGGGCAGTAAAGAGCAGCAGCCTAGCCGCGATCCGGCCAGTGAAAGACAAGCAGCCTATCGCGCATTCCGTGGCAGGAAGAGAGCAGCCTAGCCCGCGATCCGGGCAGGAAGAGGCAGCAGCCTATCGCGGATCCGGGTAGTGAAGTAGTAGCAGCTAGTCGCGGATCCAGGGCAGGTGAAGAGCAGCCTGCGCGGATCCAGGCAGTGAAAGCAGCGGCCTAGTCGCGCATCCGTGGCAGTGAAGAAGCAGCTAGCCGCGGATCCGGGCATGAAGAGCAGGCAGGCCTATCCGCGGATCCGGGTAGTGAAGAGTACTGCCTAGTCGCGGATCCAGGGGTTTAGAAAGAGCAGCCTAGCCGCGGATCCAGGTGCAGTGAGAGCAGCCTAGCCGCGGATCCAGGGCAGTGAAGAGCAGCAGCCTAGCCGCGGATCCAGGGCAGTGAAAAGCAGCCTAGCCTCGGATCCAGGGCAGTGAAGAGCAGCAGCCTATCTGCGGATCCAGGGCAGTGAAAAGCAGCCTAGCCGCGAATCCAGGGCAGTGAAGAGCAGCAGCCTAGCCGCGGATCCAGGGCAGTGAAGAGCAGCAGCCTATCCGCGGATCCAGGGCAGTGAAGAGCAGCAGCCTAGCCGCGGATCCAGGGCAGTGAAGAGCAGCCTAGCCGCGGATCCAGGGCAGTTGAAGAGCAGCAGTCTAGTCGCGGATCCAGGGCAGTGAAGAGCAGCAGCCTATCCGGCGATCCAGGGCAGTTGAAGAGCAGCAGCCTCCTAGCGCGGATCCAGGGCAGTGAAGAGCCAGCAGCCTTAGTCGCGGATCCAGGGCAGTGAAAGAGCAGCAGCCTAGCCGCGGATCCAGGGCAGTGAAGAGCAGCAGCCTAGCCGCGGATCCAGGGCAGTGAAGAGCAGCCTAGCCGCGGTAGTGGTAGCGGTTGCCTCCCGAGTTCTGCACTGACTGGGCGCCCGTGTTGGCCCTGTTGTAGCCGCCGAATATGCCGTTACCGGACGCAGAGGAGGCGTAGCCCGAGTTGCGACTGTTGGCGTTACCTCGAGACGAGCCCTGTCAAGGTGAGAAAAGGAGAGGATGTCAAATGCTGTAATGTCAAGATGTCTGCACGTATTACAAACTCGGGAGCAAACAATGTCATATTTGATTACAAATTTCCTCGACGATCCGGGAAGATGTGATCCCAAACGGAATGGATCATACGACGGAAAATAAAGGCAGTTAAAAGCCTATAACGTTGACTAGTGTGAGCAGCTACCACCGAACTCCATTCAAAGCTCCCATCAACGGAGTAGCAAGTGCTCTCTCCACCACGACTGTTAAAATGTGGAGCTTTATAGGTAGGAAAGTAGAAGATACCAATTGCTGTCTACCAGGGACGTAGCCAGGGGGGACGGGGGCCATTCCCCCCTGATACAAATAAATTAACACTAGATAGAATGGGATTCTCTGATGACCCGACCCTACCCCTTCCCCCAGGTCAGCAGCATATTCCTGAGGAACATTTTTTTTTCCGGACGTGGTACCCCTGAGAAAAATCCTGGCTACGTGCCTGCTGTCTACTGAGTAACTGACCGAGACCGAGGTACTGACGGAGGTGATGTGGGAGGTGATGTGGGAGGTGATGTGGGAGGTGATGTGGGAGGTGATGTGGAAGTGATGTGGAGATGGTGGATGTGGAAGGGGGTGATGTGAGAGGGTGATGTGGGAGTGAATGTTGGGAAGGGTGAGGTGGGAGTGATGGTGGGAGGTGATGTGGTAGCGTGATGTGGTAGGTGATGTGGAGGTGATTTGGGAGGTGATTGTGGGAGGTATGTGAGGGATGAGAGGTGGGTGAATGTGGTAGGTGATGTGGGAGGGTGATGTGGGAGGTGATGTGGGAGGTGATGTGGGAGGTAATGTGGGAGGTGATGTGGGAGGTGATGTGGGAGGTGATGTGGGAGGTGATGTGGGAGGTGATGTGATGTGGGAGGTGATGTGGAGAGGTGATGTGGGAGGTGATGTGGGAGGTGATGTGGGAGGTGATGTGGGAGGTGATGTGGGAGGTGATGGGGAGGGTGATGGTGAGGGATGTGGGAGGTGATGTGAAGAGGTGATGTGGAGGTGAATGGAAGGTTGATGGTGGGAGGTGATGTGGGAGTGATGTAGGGGAGGTGGATGGGAGGTGATGTGGGATGTGACATGGTGGGAGGTTTTGATGTGAGAGGTGATGGGAGTTGGATGTGGGGAGGTGATGTGGAAGGGATGTGGGATGTGATGTGGTGAGGTTGATGGTGGGAGGTGATTGTGGGAGGTGATGTGGAGGTGATGTGGGGAGTTGGGAGAGGTGATGTGGGAGTGATGTGGATGAGTGGGTGATGTGGAGGTGATGTGGAGGTAATGTGGGAGGTGATGTGGGAGGGTGATTGTGGGGAGGTGATGGCGGAGGTGATTGTGGGCAGGGACTGGGAAGTGGGAGGTGATGTGTTAGTTGATTGGGAGGTGATGTGGGAGGACCTGTTGTCCGAGTGAGGGCTGTACTGACCGAGGCAGAGGCGCTGACGGAGGTGACGCGGGCGTAGCCGCCGTTGCCGCTCTGGCTGCCGGAGACGACGTTGCCACCGGCGTTGCCGGTAGCGCTGCCGCCGCCGCCCCAGCGCTGCCAGAAGCGCTGCGGAGCGGCCGCAGCCACGGCAACCAGAACCAACAGCAGCACGGCAGTCTTCATGGTCAGCTGAGGGAGGTCAGACAAGGTCACGTTAGGTCAAATACAAACATATGAAAGTGAATTAGTTGAAGAGAATGATTGTCCGAGAGCATCAGAACAAACTTAATTTATATTGTATGGATAAATTAAATTATGAAACTATACTAAATTAATATAGTAACCAATAAATAAATAAACTGAAAGGTCTATGAAAAGCAGTTTCTTCTGCTTTCAGTTACAAAGTCAGGGCAGGAGCAGCTCACTCAGCTGTACTCTGTAGCCTCACCTTCAGAAGTGTGTGAGTCGGACCTGTGTGTGTCGAGCTGTCGGGTCGCAGTATAATGACCTGTCTCTCTGGTCACAGGGGGCTATATATCCGACATCAGCAGCTCGCTGGAGAGGCTATACAGCACCGCCGCCGGCTATTCTCGGGGAAGTCCAGTCTCTCCTCGCCGGCGTCCGGGCTGGAATTCGGCGTCGCAGACGAGGGACGGGTCGGTGGCCCCTCGGCCCTCGTCCAGTAAAAACTGGTTCTGTTCCGCCGCACTGTCCGATCGCCGGGTTGGTGGGCTGTAGAGAGCGACGCCCTCGGTTCTTGGTACTGTTTCGGGACGCCCTCGGTTCTTGGTACTGTTTCGGGACGGCTGGCGCTCAGTGGGGTTTCCCATGACACACCTAGTTTTTGGTATAATGTGTTTTTACGACAGAATTGCTGAACACTGGTGGTGATTTGTGAGAGATAATGGGAATGGATGATACAGATTGCGCCGTATAAAATTCAAAATGACAATGACGAAGTTTATTTCAACATAAATGAACAGTCCTACCGATTACAATATACACGGTCACTGGTCAGCAGCAAACGGGTTGTTGTGGACTACTCGCCCTGTTCACTGATCAGCGCTCAATAATAACTCAAGAGCAGGGGCGTCGCAGAGGATTTTTGAGTGGGGGGATTGGTGAAAATGGGGACGGGATTTTTCCCCAATTTTTCATGGCGTGTATTAAGCCTTTGCATTTTTTAAGGTTATTTTTTCTGTTTATAGGAAAGCGTTGTTATTAAGTGAATTTTTAACGGGGTTTTTTGCCTGATTAAAAATACAAAAATTAGGCTGGGCCCTGTAGAGGACAAGAAGCTAAATCTACTATTTATTTTATTCAGCGTTACAACGAACCGAAGACGATGACGATGGCATTGTAATGATGATAGTCACAGATTTGACGCCGTGAAGGGTCATGATAATTGTATTTTTAGGAAGTTAAAAACGAAATTTTTAATTTAGAACTAGACCGTGAGTGGAACCAAACATCAAGTAACCCATTCTTTTGGTTGCACATGATGCAATATATTTAAGTGAAGGTAGTTTTTCATATAGGTACATTAGCCTCTGTTAGATGAATCACGATGGCCGGTGGAAGTCAGCGGTCTAAAAAGGGGAAAAAGTGGTAACAGTGCAAATGGTTTGAAAGCAGTAACCATTTAAACATTGACTTTTACAAATTTATACAATTTCATTTGCCAATAAACAGTGATAGCTATATTCTATTCATTCTGTAGAAATAAGGAGCAATAACGTACCATACATAACCTTTCCAGATTTTGTATCAAAATATACAAACCATTCCCAAAAATGGGAACTACAAACATTGGACAGAAGCTCTAAACAAACTGAGTACAAAATTACAAGTGTGATTAATAGGAAGGGGAGAGTGCCCAAACTGCGGCAGGTTTCTAAATCCGCCCATGTCAATATCTCGAAAAACATTAGCTCTATTAAATTTTGTGAATATTATTAATTTCCCATCACTAAACTCATTATTTTCCGGGTTGTTGGTCGCAAACAAAGGTCAGTTGTCGCTGTCAGGAAGTCATTTTTCGAAATGTTGTGTTTTCTTTTCTGGAGCATGCATGTTTACTGTACTGTTATGTTTTATTATGAAGAAGGAAGAAGCTGAAGTGGTTTGAATTAGAATCAGCAGTGCATTTGTAATCCTTTTAAGCAAAACGCCAGATTGAAAACTAAACATGTCCGCCATATTGGCTGTTTTCCCGACTTGCAGAGAATTCTGAATCGCGCCCATACATATTGCGCCCAGGGCACTATAACACTTTGCGCCCATGGCGCATTTAAGGCACTCGTGGTATGACCGGTGTAATAACCTCATAGTAATTTTGGGACATGTGAGTCTAAAAAAATATTTTTCTCGCATAATCAGGACGGGGAACTTCGTTCCAACAAAACTTACAACACGCCAATGTGAAACCGAACGTTTCATTTTCGGTAATTATTTGCCAAAAATGGGAAAAACAATTGTTAAATAGCCATTGGAAAAAAGTAGGTCACCTAAATGCGCCCGGTTTCATAGTGCAATTAAGGGCACCGCTGTGCTATAGCGCCTTTTGCAAGGGTCTGCGAATCATAACAGTGTCCATAAAAATGAATCCGATGTTAATGATTGAGCTTATTTTTGCTAGAAAAATGTCCGGATCGCGTTACTGAAGCTTGCATTTATATTCATACAACGTTTATGCTAAGCACAATACGTGTTTTCGCTTAAGGGGGCGCAATATGGGCACTCTCCCCTAGAGCCTAATTATTCCTCGCCAGTGCAGGGGATGCCACCCCTCCATTTTCTGGATTAATTCGCATATTCATCAACCGAATGCGATACAACTTGCAGTACCCTACATTTGAACAATTTAATACACACAAAATAATCCCTCCATGACCCGTGACCTTTGACCTGTTTCTAAAGGTCATGTCAGGCACAACTGGCGTCCCGTAGAATCGATGTTCGTAGCTTGTGCAGTTTCCGAGTGTTTGTTGTTCAGGACCATATGCACATTGCACTCGCTCTGTTGTTAAGTGACATTTATGGTTTCCACTGAGATTGTGATCTCTGATGACCTGAGATGACTTTATTGGGCTTTGGTAGTTTCTATGACATTTTAAGACGCTTATCTATTTTTTAACAACTCGCCATCCATTTCACACAATAAAATGTTACCCTCGGCTCATGCTCTTTCACAGGTCAACCGAGGTGCGGCGAGGTCACCGACCTCTGATGACCTGAGATGACCTTTTTTCAATTCTAGTTGTTCAAAGACATTATGTGACGCTAATTTCAAACTAAGTGCTCATTTTGCATAATTGTATGTTCATTCACGATTCTAGCTCGATTATAATTCGATTAAAAAAATGCACGATTTGGATGACATCTGGGTGATTGACATGACCTCAGAGGTCACCTAATGACTCAGGACATTTAAATTGAATATCAACAGCTATCTCTCATCACAAGCAACACGATCGTGTTTAAATCGAAGCTCTAGCTCAATTAGGACCAAACCACAAAGGGCGTACCCTCCCCTCCTGCAAGGTCATTTTAGGTATAGGACGTTGCACGGGCGAGGTTTAATTCTCACCAGTGTAGGGGGGGGTTTTTGCCAACCCTCTTTTTTATTCCAGAATTTACTCACGTGAATTATCAAACCGATCGCGGGTGTAACTTTCAGGTAACCCTACTTTGCAATTCAATTTTTGACAACCATCTCTAAAATATCGAAGTACCGTATGAACCTGTACCTTTGATGTTTCTCAAGGTCGTGTTTTGTGCGAAAACTGGCGTCCGGTAGTAACGATCCTCAGCAAAACTATTGCATGTGTGTTTATATGTTCAAATTTTGAAAATAAAAATTTGATTGATGATGATGATGGATGATGATCTTGAAACATGTGCAGTTACGAGGTGGTTGTTGTTCAGGTGTTTCTAGGTGAAGTTGTGGCTTTCTACTGCAGAGAGGAGGCGATCTTATTTGACCTTTTTCAGAAGGGTAGCGGGGGTCACTACCTCTTGGATGACCCTATGTTCTTTTGTCGGTCTTTCATTGTTCCGTTTCTAGTGCAAGTTTGTGACCGCTGATTTTAATTATAATAATCCCATAGCATGATTATAGGTTCACAGGGTTCATGCGCTTCATCAACCGAGGTCAACTAAAACCTTTTAGGATGACCCGAACATGACCTTTTAATTTGCAAGTTTTTTAAGTAATTTTGTTGTGCTGATTTAAAATGTAACGTTATTTAGTATTTCTAGGTTCCTTTCACGTTTTTTAGCTTGATAAAGTTCTAATTATTTCATTCAATTTAAAATTGATGGGACATTTTGGGCTTTTGACATTGAACCTTCAGGAGGTCACCCAATACTAGGACCTTAAAATTCAGATGCCAATGGTTCCTCTCGTCACAAGGGACATGGCTAGATTGAATCGAAAGTCCTAGTCAATAAAGGGCCAAAAAACTCCAAGGGGGGGTCGCAGGGAGGGCGCAGCAGGGGGGGGGAATGTGGCAAATGCCCCCCCCCCCCCCCGTCGCGGCTCAGAGGGGCCCATCTGGGGCTGGAAAGGGGCCCAATTTCTTCGGGTCTTAAAGGGCGGTTCCATGTGGACTTGTGGGGGGCTCGTGGGGCCCCGTCGCTGAGGAGGACCTCTGCCCCGTCTGAGGGGGCCCCTCAGGTCGGCTTGAGGGGGTCTCAGTTCGAACTGAGAGGGGCCCTCGGTCGGCTGAGGGGCTCTCTGGCCGTTCTGAGGGGGCCCTCCGTCCGGCTGATGGCCCTCTGCCGGTTGAAAGGGGCCTCAAGTTCAAGCCTGGGCCCCGTGGTCGGCGATGAGTGGCTCTCATCGTCTAAGGGGGCCCTCTTGTCGGTCATGATCTGAGGGCCCTCTGTCAGTCTGAAAGGGGGGCCCTCCATCCGGTTTGAGTGGCCCACTCTGATCTGTCGGTTTTGAGGTGGGGCCCCTCTGTCACTCTGATGGTTGTCTTATATAGGCCTCTGTTAGTTTGAGGGGCTTTTCGTCCTTGAAGGGGCCCCTCTGTTGGTTAAGGGATCCCTCAGGTCGACCTGAGGAGGGTCCCTTCGGTCGGGCATGAGGGCCCTATTGTGGTCTAGGGGGTCTTTTTTCGTTCTGAGAGGGGCCGTTCTATTTGGTTGAGGGGGCCTATGTTGCTGAAGGGGGGGGCCCTTTGTCAAATTTCATGGGGTCTTAAAATGAGTCCTCTGTGGTTTTAAAGGGGGCCCTCGTCAATTTGGGAATGGGTTTAAATAGGCCTCTTTGTTGGTTTGAGGGGCCCTTGTTGGTCTGAGGGGGCCTCTATTAAAGCACTGAGGGGCTTCTCGGTCGGCGAGGGGCCTTGGATCGGCCTGAGGTATTCCTTGTCAGTTTGAGGGTTGTTCTATCGGTTGAAAAGGGGGACCCTCTGTCGCATGAGAGGGCCTCTGGTGGCCTGAGGACCCTGTGGTGTCTGAAGGGGGTCCCTTCGGCCATGTGAGGGCCCTTTTTGAATCGACCGACGGGCCCTCTGTCAGCCCGAGGGGGACCGAGGGGACCCGAGGGGGACCGAGGGCGAAGAATTTCGAAATTTGGGGATAGTAAGGTCCGCTTAAAAAAAGGGCTTTGCCCCCAAAAACGCCGCTGGGAATCCGCCCTTGGGTTAATCCATGAAGTGGGAGTAGTCTTTCGAATAAAGAAACAGTCGGTTGCCCCGGGCACTGAACAGCGTCAGAACGATACGGAGCGCTGCTGACATGCGCGGGGCGTCCAATAAATTAGTTATTTGTCCAATAATCTTCAGATTATTATTTCTGAATTGGTCTTGCAATGCGGTGGGCACAATTAAGAAAAATACAAACAAGTCCTTCAGTAAAAACCAATTGTGAATTACAAAAAGTTTGCTGAAATCAACGCAAAGAAAAAATTGAGGAAAACTAAGCAAATTTCACGTTTTTTTCTTCGTTTTATTTTTTTTGGGGGGGGGGGCATCAGCCGATGCTGGGGCGGGGCACCACTTTGTGTGCCCCCCCCCCGTCGCAAAATCCTGGCTGCGCCCCTGGGGGGTCGTACCACCCCCGCTACACGGTCACGCAGTGATCTTGCCCTACACAGGCAAGGGTTAAATGGCTACCATAACGGATGCTGCCAGTTCAAATGGTTGCCATATACCTATCGTCTATCTCCTATCACTTAGCAAGGTTAGTTGTGTTTTCAATCATTACCTTCTTCTTAAAAAAGGACCTGATGTCCATGATTCTTTGATCAGTCATATGACCATCAAGCTTTGACGACTACCAATGTAAATTATATTTATATGATATGACCGCTTGTACTGTGCACACCACAAACGTAGTGTCTCCCTCACTTAGTCGCATTTTAGAGCTACGGGCATAGACCACGTTAGGGATTAAATTTTCCTCGTTTTCCTTTCAGAGCTGCTTTGCAGGGACGCAGGATTCAGGAAGTATGTTCAAGTTGGGGGGGGGGGGCAGGATTTTAGCCTGACAACGAGTACTCAGCCGGAAATTCCCTGCCTCACTTCAAGAGTTCTTCCCGAGTTTTGAACTTACTAGTCAACTTTTGTTTGTAGGTATTACCAATTTACGCCACTAAAACTCGGTCCCATAAGGTATTTTGATACCTTAATTTGACTGACAATAGACTCGGCTATCATACTGCTATACCGGATTTTTTTAAAATTCATGATGAAAAAATCAAACATTTTGGATTTTGTACACATATTCCGAAATTGTAAGATGCTAAAACATGAATATATGCATATAATAGAAACATGTCAGATAATGAAATATGACGAAACTTTACGAGTTTTGAAGTGGGCAAAATTTGAAGTTGATACCATTAAAACTGACTGACAATTATGACCTTCCATAGACCAAAATCGACCTCTTTCGACGGCAATACCTATCGTGGATATAAAATGCATTTGCGTTTTTGCTTTATACTTTGAGTTATTTGAAACTAATATCGCTTTAACGTTTGTCACACTCTAGACGTAAAAAATGAACAATTAACATGTAGTACAACGCCTAATGACCGTAAACAGCAGTTTGACCTCATGTGACCTCGGATGACTCTGAGACCTGATTTAAGATCATCCATCATCTGAGTCTTAGCCTGATACTTATACAAGTCTAAAAATGTGCTTACAATTTTGGATACATGAATGATAGGCACCGATTTTTTTTAACTGCCTTATGCGTTTTAAACCCGCCCCGTGTCCGGTCGCTCGGCCGCACATCGCGTTGCCGGGAAGGGAATACGCATTCAAAAGCGTCAAAAAGTTTTGGAAACTATTGCGGTCATTTCTTAACGCCGCGCCGGCCGGTGGCTCGCGCACCTTCTCGGGCCGGGGGGGGTGTTTCAGACCTTCTAAAATCGGCTCCTATGGGACTAGACATTAAACAAAAGTACGTCCGAGAGTCGTCAAAGGGATTTGGAAACTATTTCGGTGAAATTTTCTCAGGTAATATTAGAGTCCAGAGGTCAACAAAGGTTCAAGATTTTTCTGCAAATTTTTCCAGATTTAGGACATAGCTGAGATATACAAATATCTCGGAGAACTATGATAGCTAGGAGTAAATAAAGTAAAAGAGCATTATATAGATTATTTGAATTTTCAACTCGCACCTATGTCCTCAAATAATATAGAGCTAAGATTCATAGTTTTAGGCTCCAGAGGTCATCAAATGTCAAAAATGCAGTTTTTGGTAAAATATGTTTTCCTGAATATAGCTTTTATCTAAAAATACACATAATGATTAAACACTATCGTGTTTCCTCTCGTCAAGACCGCCTTTGAAAAATATACATGATGACCTCAGTCAGGTCAATTCAAAATTAATGCACCTCAGTCAAGGTCATTTGGTGACAACAGATAGGTCATGTTGCATATAGCGGCGAACCGGACAGACGATACAAATACAGTGGTGGTCTCCGCTCGTTCTCTATCTTCATTATATCAGAAGTTATAGCAATCATTGGCTGATGAACTCCAGATGACCTAGATGACCTGTGAGATCTTTTGAAACCATCGCACCTAGGTATTAGAATGAGCCTAAAAACATGATTCGTGACTAACAGCCTGAATCCAGTGCATACTTTCAGAATTAAGAAGCATCTTGTTTATTTTCAAAATTCACTTATAAAATAGGAGGAGGTCAGGAATTGACCTGACCTTAGGATACGTCACATGATCCACCGAGATATACAAACTTTAGATAGTCATGCTCTTTATGAAACACTGTAGTACGAAACCAATCTTGCTAAAAACTGTGGCTTGGTGAACCGCAACTTTTTCCGGGAGGTGGGGTACCACTGAACTAAGCGGTTGACCTGACCATGACATGACCTATTGACAAAACTTTTTGAAAGCTGTACAAAAGATGATCCGAACAGGTACTGAAATATATGAGCGACGCGTTTACTTACGCGCCGCCGCTTTTCCCCCGATATCCAGGAAAAACCTGAAGGGGGGGTGTCCTAACACCCCTCCCTCCGGCCCGGCGCGGGTTAAACATGTTTCAATATTGAGGTCACCAAAGGTCATCAAAGGTCAAATTTTCCATTTTCAGGGCTTTACTACAGAATCCCCCAAATAGCTCGCAAACTATGATAGCTCTAGGAGCAAACGGAAAGCGATTGCAAGCTCTTGAAAAATGCAATCGCCAACGTGTCCTCCAGTTTTATTTCAGGTCAATAGCTTAGGCTCCTGAGACCATCAAAGGTCAAAAGGCTATTTTGGCCAAATCATTTTTTTTCTCACTAGTATCTTTTTACTTAATAAAGATAAGGCAATAATTTTGACGCCATCGTGCTAGTCGGCTCAACAAGGCGCTTTAAATCGTATTCACGATGACCAGGTTAGGTCAATTTATAAATTTGACCTAAGGTTCAGGTCTAGTGGTACCCAAATAGGTTTACTGTTGCAAATTGAGACGTGTCTCGTCGAGACACGTCTTCCATATACCGATTTGTTTGACTGTAACACATTGTGGCGGTTTCCCACTTCTTAACTGGATTTTATCCGAGAGTTAACCGAAAAACATTGTTAGTGACCTCCGATGACCTCGGCTGACCTGGCAGAGGTCACAACACAAATTGCAAACCTGTTGGGTCTGTCAGGAATGGCCGATGATAACATGATCCAGAAGGAATTGGGCTGCTATCTTGCGCATCCTCAGAATCATAGGCTTCGGAACGGGGGCGGGCACCGGGGCACCGTGCCCCTTTGAATTTGTAAGGGGAGCCCATATAAAAGAGCTCCCCTTAAATTTGTTATAGCTTAGGTTACAGATTTAGGTCTTATTGTCAAGTTGATGGAAACACATTTGTAAAATGTCGTGAATATTTACGGGCGTGATAATCCTCGTGGAAAAACAATAAATAATTGAAAAATGGTGAATAATCGAGTGTTCAAGTCAGTGGCCAGAAGAAAGCGTGAAAAGAAAGGAAATATCATTTTAGGAATATCACAGGATGCAGAATCTAGGGACATACTGTTTTATTTTTTATTTTTAGATTGCCTATTTCAAGGAGAAGGCCGATCAAAAAGCGTACATAAATGAAATATGATTTTTGTTAAAATGTTTTTATCAGTTTTGCAAAACTTTGAGGTTTTAACCACCCCCCCGAAATTCAAACTGTGTTTTTTTTTCGTTCAAATTGATACAACTTGTTTTTGAAGATATATACCAAAAATCGAGAAACAAATATGCATAGGTGGCAAAAATCGGCCTAGTCATTGCAATCGTAACTGTAATCACGAAGCGTTAAACTCTAAAATTGCTGATGTCATTAAAGTTTCCATATGGGTTTGGATCGTTTGGATCTAATGTGTTGACGTTAACGGTGCTGGTAATATCCTAACCCAATTTTCTGAGTTTTCACCAATTCAGATTATCTATCCATAAAATGGCTAAACAGCCTCAAATTTGACTGGAAAGCAATCATAACCAGATCCCTTCCTATAAATTGCAAGCATTTAATAATGAACAAGTACTTTGTATCTTCCACATTGATGTGATTACTTTTCAACGATTGTATTAATCAGAAAACTGTAAACAGAAGAAATAGATCCTCAGAAAGTTTTTTTTTTGGGGGGGGGCGACGCCCCTCCTCGAAAAAAAAAGTTGGAGGGGCGCTGCCCCCTCTGCCCCCCTGGTTCCTGCGTCCTTGCTGCTTTGTGTCGAATGGAAAACAGTTTCTTCCGTAACTGACTGACGTATCTTCCGTTCCCATTTCCACGTCGTATTTTTAATATTTAAGCCTTAATCTTAATTGAACATACCTACATAAAAACTGGAATCAGCTTCGGCCATAAAACGTGTATGGGGTGGTAGTCGATCACCATAAAAAGTGTGTGTGTGTGTGTGTGGGGGGGGGGGGTCAACCCCCCGGTTTTCAAAAGTGGGGTCTGACGTCGGTGGGGGGTCCCCCCGGTTTTCAGCCGGCACGGCGCGAGATATGGGTTTGGAGTAGATTAAACTCAGTTGAACTTTGGTGATCTTTAGTTTCCTCAATATTGACCTGAGCCTAAAATCATCAAAATCATTTCGATTTGCCTTGTTATGAGCGTTCATATGCTGTCCTTGATTTTTATGTAACTCTTAAAAAAGTCTTAAACTCTTGAAGAAGGATTGTATCCGAAATATATTCAACTTTCTCTTTTTTATATCTTGAAACTAAGTAGTAAGTATTGAACATAAGGTTATATTAACTTAATATCTTACTAATCATAATGCTGTTCATTCAAGTACTTCGTCATTTAATTTAAATATAAACTTCTTGAATGCTCAAATTGACATCTCGGAAGATGACGGTCTTGACCTGACCTCAGGTCTCCGATAGCGAGTTCCTGACACTAATCAAATGCAAACATTAATAGGTTGAGATTGCCTCTGGCTCGGTCCAATTTCATGATGTGGTGTTACTTATAAAACTATACATAACCAAGAAGAGGCCCAGCGTCACAGCGTGCGTGCTTCGCTTTCCGGGGCTGCATGGAGAGGGTGCGGGACGCCAACGGTAGCCACATTGAGTTAGGAGCATAGAATGTGCTTAGTTTACCTAATATATGCGTGAAAAGCTCGAAACTCGAAAGTCAAGTCCCTTCATTCACCCGAGTTATATCACTTTGACTGTAGAGCCGTAGGAAATTCCCAATTTACCTGTAACACGCTGTTGTAAGAATGAACATTGCTTGGTAATCAGTAGTTATGCAAAGGTACCCAGAAAAGACAACCACGGATATTTTGCGTTAATAACGGTAGTGTATTTAAATTCGGCCTCGAATTGCATTGAGTTCGCCCATGTAGCTCAGTGGAAGAGCGCTGGACTTCTGAACTATCCCGGTTAAGGCAGCCCGGGTTCGAATATCTTTGGTGCTCGCCATTTGCTCCTGATTGGGATGGCCTGCGGCCAGTGGCAGCGGTCGCGCTTAGGTGACGTTGAGTGCCACCGAATAGAATCATTCAATCTGGGTCTTTGCGGAATATTAAAAAAACGTGCATTATCCCTGGTACGGTCTCTGAACGAGGGGGCCAGGCATGGGCAGATCCCAGGGCCTCCTGTAAGGGATTTTCACTGGGGGGGGGGGGGCACGTCATATTTTCAATGCTGGGCACTGACAGAGTGAAAACGCTGTTTAAATTCCCTGAGACAAGCCTTAAAATCTATTGGTCTTTTTAGGGGTCAAGTCAATATTGACTATGAGGTTCACCAAAGGTCAATTTTAGACTGTAGTATGAGAGCCCTACTAAAACGTCTGTATCGTTTGATTACTAAAAATGAATTTGCGACGCGCCGAAAAAAACGGTTCGAACAGGTAATCTAATTTTATGTTACTACAATTGCATCATAATTAACCTCAGGTCAATAGTTAGGTCAAGATAATCCAGTAAGCTTGAAACATTTTAAAAATCACCGAATTATTTTTGAATGAATAAGTTTTTATTGAAGCATTACAGAGAAAACCATATTTTACCATTGTGCTTGTCTCATCGATACGCATCGAGTGATATTAACATAGAACATTTATATTAAATGACACGGGTAAAGCATACTTAATAACTCAAAAGGTTACGCATTTTGTATTTGGAAGCCATAAGCCGGTTAATTTTAAAGACATGACTTCAAGACCTTTACGCACATTCACTGTGTAAGTCACTATCGTATATGTTAAGATTGTTGAATTTGACATTCTCATAAGCTTATATTTTCAATGAATTGTTTCCATATCTCGGAACTGTTATTAAAACCAACCATCATTCCAAAGGTCTGAATTGAGTGTTGGACACGGCTTATAATTGATGGCTTAGTCTTAACAGGGAGACTGATGCATAGCTTGAAATTTAGTCAGTGGTAGATAGTGAAGTTGTTGCAACATGGCATGTACTGTATCAGAAAACATATTTTTATTTCTCTGAATTTCTACCATGACTATCATTTGACCCAATAACTCACGTTGTTCAGTTGACTGAGTATCCAACTTCCAAAGTGGCCATGACTTATTACTAGTGGCAGATAAGACTTAACTTATCCAATTAGTCGTCCACGAGAGAGATTTTGTCAAACTAGATTAAGGGCACGTTGTCATATGCTTCTTAATAAACTACGGCTCAGCATATCACTTTGAGTATTAGCTTGCTGGTTTCAGTGATCGCACAACTATAATTACCGTAAGCATATCGCATACTCTGGATACATATACAATGTGATCGATGATATAATAGAGTTTATTAGTAATAGCAGAATAACGCAATAATAAGGCAAAACAGAATATAAGTAAAAATTCAACAAAGGGCTTCAGACGTAAATTTTATCGTAACAATAATCAAGCAATAGCTTTTAACGTATAAAAATATATTGACATTTCAAAAGAGTAGGCCACTCCCTTTAAGTCTGTGGTGATTTATTCGACATCTAAAAATTGAATTGAATAGCGTTCCAGGGCCAGGCTGAGACTGTCACGGCGGATCAAATGATCAAAATTTGCTTTCGTTGCAAGATAACAAAAAAATGTACAAAATGAAAAAAACTCGTCGGATTTCGCTAATGTGTTACATTAAGAACTGAGTTAAAGGAAAGCTTCCACGTTATACAAGGTGTACAATTTTTTAATTTCACATAGTAAATGCGTAAGTTTCGGATCAAATTTCAATAGTTTTGAGACGTGACCCCGATGTCCCCCCACCCTCTCAATGGCCCCCGCCTCTGGCTGTGTGCCTCGACTTGTCTTAACAGACACCGTGCTGGTCTAAGAAGGTCCATGCCTTGCCTGATGTGACCTTACGTATTATATTATAACCGGGGTTTTTCTCTATTCAATCCATGACTTTCGCGGTCCACTTGAGATGTTTGGGAACAAATTAGATGTTTTCCTCTTCACATGGCTTATGAGGTGGGGGACTGCAGCTCCCCTGCCTCCGTTTTCCATCTGCACTTGGGTTCAATCCAGCATAGCCATCCATCTGAGCCCAAAGCCCCCAAAACTATGAACTACAGGGATTTCCTCGGCTCTGGATCCAGTTTAACGTAATAGACATGATACGGTGGGTCTATTTTGCACCCCCCCCCCTCCTTGCTTTGCAGCATTCGTTGACTAGGTATTGCAGTATTGTTACCAGACTTTTAACCCGCGCCCACTGGGGGGCATGATTCTGCCCCCTCCCGGATTTTCTCAATAACCTCAAAAACCATGGAATACCGACTGGAAACTGTTCAGTACTTTCCTACATCAATTAACATGCTTCTTCAAATTTTTGTGAAATTGAAAATACCTTTGGAAGAAATCCCTTTTGATGACGTCATGTCATGCAATTTTTGGTGGGAACCGATGAATGTTGACAATTCTAGAAATGGAAAATGTAAAGCCAAACAAAAAAGAAAAACACTCGGGTGGGAAATTGCATTGTCTTCAAATTGGCTATTCATGTTGTAAATTTTGTGTTTTTGACCCCTAAAATTAAAAAAAATGTTTTTTCAGAAAATTCTCACAAAACACAAATTTTAACAAATATTTCAAAAAACGAATATATGTAGAAAACTAAGTATATAGCAAAAACCCAAACCAAATTTCAAAGCAATGTCCGAATTTACTGACTGACTTATGACTCCCAAGTGTGTAATCATGAGCTCATTTTTGCAATATTTTGTTTTTACCTTTTTGACCAGATAGAGACAATAAATATCACAGCTGTTTTTTTTTAGAAAAAACTGGACAATAAAATGTATTTTTTGTTAAAAATTTCAATTTTACAATTTGACCTCATTTGACTTGATTTTGACTTTAACGGTGTCAGATTGTCAAAATGGCCTCTAATTATCTAATTAACGTGTAAAACAACCAATAAACATATGTCGATGATTTCGTAAACCTCTTGGCCATCAGTGCGCCTTTTGTGACCCGATATTGACCTTGACCTTTGCTTAAAATATCACTTTTGCTTAATGCAGGAGTTTCATTATACTTTGAGAGTATTTGTGCTCAATAGTACAATCTAGGCTTTGGATAGAAAATAATGGCCCAAAAACTAAAATATCACCATTTTGGACCTTTACGTGACCTTGACCTGACATGTGACCTTATTTCGAAAAATTCACGTATGCTTTGGGTGCGTAATCAATGAGACCTTTTGAATTGCCGTATTGCGCGTCTCGCTACGTCATTGGTTCCGAGATAAGGAGCGGGGCAGAATCTGCCCCCCCCCCCCAGCGGGGCGCGTTCGGCTGGATACCCCAGCGGGGCGCGGGTTAAGTGCCCCTCTCAGACCAATCGAGGGCTCTCTCTCTCTCTCTCTCTCTCTCTCTCTCTCTCTCTGGCCGCGTATGGCCTCCGAGGTCTAAGAGAGAACCTCCAGAACGGCCTCTCAGGTCCGACAGAAGCCTTCTCAGACCGACCCGAGGGCCCTTTCAAACGGACGAAGATACGTCTCAGACCGACATAAGGTGCTCTCAGATTTCCGAAAATATCGTTCGGATCAGCCGCAAGCTCTCAGACTAGCTAAGGCCTCCAGACTGGCACAGGGCCCTTAACCCGGCCTCGTGAACTCTCAAGCTGGTAAAAAATGATCTATTACACAAGCCGAGTGCCATTTAAGGTCGGTCGAGTTCTGCTTGTGACCGGGTGAGAATTTTTTTGACGCAAGCTCTCAGGTAAGGCATGTGAATGCCTTCTCAGACTGCCGGGAGATATAACGAATTTCGAAAAAATTTTTTTTCCAGCGATCAGTCCAGTATCAAAAATAAAGACCCACCGCCCCCTACCAAACATGCCGCGTAACTGTCAGGAGATGGATTGAGGTCGTAAAATTGCCTATATTGTCAGAACACTAGTTAGAATAGGTGTTTTCCGCACTTAAACGTAAGTGGTACATATCTATTAACAAAATACGATCGAGTCTTATTCACTTAGTTAAAGTCTATTTTATTTTATATCGGCTTCAATTGAAGTTTTCTTTTTCGCCCATTCGAGTATGTCTTTCTTATACATACACGATGACAATTATGTGGCCCCCCAGTGAACCAATTTCAGCTCGACTGGGGGGGCTGGCAGCTTCACTGGGGGGCTGCAGCCCCCCCAGTTAACATGTTAGAGGAGGCCCTGGCAGATCCAGAACGATTGGTTAGGGCCAGTTTGGGATGAACCAAATCCCCAAAAGCCTCACACAGTTATGACAACTCATCGGGTTTTGCTTACTTATGCATAGATAACTGATTTCAAGCAAATTTAACTATTTAAAAGTTGTTTATATTTTCCATTATCTCAGAAGTCAAATTTGTGCCAATTTTTGGGTTATTTTTTGGGGGGGCATGGCCTCGTGACCCCTTCTGAAATGTGTCCCTAGTAGTTTTAAAACCGTGGCGACGACCATGATTCATGTTTATATTCTGCCACAGATTACGAAGGCAAATACAAAAAGATAGGTAAATATATATTTTATGTGAGCCAGATACTACGAAACGTAATTTGCGCCTGACATGACCTTGAGAAACAGGTCAAAGGTCACGGATCATGGGGATATAATTGATAAAATTCAGATAATGTGTAGTTTGAAAAAATAAGCTACCGAAGGTTTCATTGCAATCGGTTGATAACCACGTGAATAATTTTTGAAAGCCGAAGAGGGTGGTTGGCATCCACCCCCTTACCCTGGCGAGGGTTAATTAATACCTAATTACATAATTACTAAGCCAAAATAATTTTGGTTAACGAGCATCTGAAACTGAGAAGTAGTTACATATTTACATCGATTTCGAATACGATAGATCAGTTCTTAAACTAGTTTTAATGGCAATTCATTGTAACTGACTCTTGACAACATCCATGTTATTGATAAAATCTGTGCGATCGAACCAAACAAAGCTATTTTAGACGTCATCCAAACCTAATTGGCCGGACAAGGGACCCTTATCACCGTCCTTGACGGCCATTATCACCGTCAAAGTTAGCCCGGTTCAGCTTTCTGATGGACAGGGGAGTGGTTAGTCCGTCCAAAGGTCACTCAAGGTCAGACACCACTGGACGCTGGGTCCGCACTCAGCAGTGGTCTCTGAAAATAGGCGGGCGTCTACGGGCATAAGTTGTTGACAATACAATGGGGGAGAAACATGTACTTCAAACTAAAAATGGAATGTTAAAATATATAAAACAAGATAGAGAGTCAATAAGTTAACCCTATTCCCTGCGGGCGGCCAGAATTACGTTAACCTGCGGGGAGGCAGATTCTGCCCCCCAGAGATCTCAAGATACGCTCGGCCGATTTCGATGAGACAGATACCATTCGATTCTTCGTGACGAAATCTTTCTTGTTGGACCTGAAAATTGCCTTTTTGTTCAAAAATAGGGGCCCAGGGGGAAAAATACGGATTTTTTTAGTGTTTTTTGAAAAGTCATTGTGGCCATGTGATTCGACCGATTGTTATACAAAAACATTTTTGAGCTTCCAATGTCATGGTCTGCAATGTATAAAAAGGGTCAAGTAAAAAAAAAAAAAACATATGTGTTCTCAGGGATGGAAGATGGGGGAATTTTTATACAAAATATGTGCTGTTTGTGAGTGTTTGGGACGATAGGAACGTCACATGTGGGCTTTGTTGCTGTAATTTGTTAAATGTGATATATTGCACATTAGGGTGTGTCATCGCGGGGGTGAATCTCTTGGAATCAACTGAAACAAAGAAATTCCTTGGCGCTGGAGCTCACAAGTACAC